>JAVKPL010014899.1:0-94581 GCA_032173675.1 Gastrolobium villosum | reverse complement strand
AATTCATGTACAACTGAGGGGTAAGGCAAGCTGATAGGCCACCAATCCTACTCTTTTCATAATTTGATATGGCCCAATGAACCGTGGACTCAGCTTCCTCACACCCAACGCACGGCCAACACCTGTGACCGGAGATAACCGTACAAAAACATGGTCACCTTCCTCAAATTCCAGCGGTCTATGCTTATTGTCATAGTAACTTTTCTGCCGATTCTGTGCCTGTTTCAATTTTTCTCTGATCATTTCAATTTGCACTGTTGTTTCCTGCACAAAATCCGGACCAAATCTTTCTTTATCGCCTACCTCAGTCCAACAAGTAGGAGTACGACACCTCCTGCCATACAAAACCTCATACGGCGCCATACCCAGACTGGAATGAAAACTGTTATTATAAGAAAATTCCACCAGTGGTAAGTACTTATCCCAAGCATTACCCTGTTCCAGTGTGCAAGCTCTCAGCATATCCTCAAGTGTCTGTATGGTCCTCTCAGTCTGACCATCAGTCTGCGGGTGATAAGCAGTGCTCAGTCGAAGCTGAGTGCCAAAAGCCTGCTGCAAAGCTCCCCAAAAGCGTGAAGTAAACTTTGGGTCCCGATCACTAACAATGCTAATAGGTATCCCATGGAGCCTAACAATCTCCTTTACATACAGTGTAGCCAATTTCTCTGTGGTGTAATCCACTCGTACTGGTAGAAAATGTGCAGACTTCGTAAGTCGGTCCACAATAACCCAAATCGAATCATAACCAGCTTGAGTTCGCGGCAATCCAACAACAAAATCCATTGAAATACTCTCCCATTTCCATTCAGGTATGTCCAGCGGCTGAAGTAATCCAGCAGGTTTCTAATGCTCTATTTTCACTTTCTGACACACCAAGCACTTAGACACGTATTCGGCAACATCCCTTTTCATCCCAGGCCACCAGAACTTAACTTTCAAATCTTGGTACATTTTTGTGGCACCTGGGTGGATAGCATATTGACCCTTATGGGCCTCAGTCATAACTTCCTCTGCAAGTTCCTTGGGCACAACAATCCTGCCCTGATATAACAATAATCCCTGTTCATTAACAGATATGCCACTCTGGCCTTTCAAATATTTTATACTTTCATTGCGAATCTGAGTCTCTTTAATCTTCTCGTGCAGCTCGTTCTCAATCCGAGTCAACTCCATATCACACATTCTTCCTGCAAAGAAATCCGTTATTTTCATATCACGAAATTGCTCAATCACTTCATTGTCCCACATCATCATATGAGATAAATTGACAGACTTCCTACTCAATGCATCTGCCACAACATTAGCCTTTCCCGGGTGGTATTTCAGCTCAAAGTCATAGTCTTTTAAGAATTCAACCCATCTACGCTGCCTCATATTCAGCTCCTTCTGATCAAACAAATATTTTAAGCTTTTATGGTCGCTGAACACAGCAAATTTCATCCCATACAGAAAGTGCCTCCAGATTTTCAAGGCAAACACAATAGCAGCCAATTCCAAGTCGTGCGTCGGATAATTTTCTTCATGTGGCCTTAACTGCCTAGACGCATAAGCAATTACTTTTCCTTCCTGCATCAGTACGCTCCCTAAACCTTTCTTAGAAGCATCACAATATAACACAAACTCACCCTCCGGATCAGGTAAAGTTAACACCGGAGCAGTGGTCAATTTCTCTTTAAGTAGCAGAAAACAGTCCTCACATTCCTGGGTCCACACAAAAGGAGTATCCTTTCGTGTCAATCGGGTCAACGGTAGAACCATTGCAGAAAATCCCTGTATAAATCGGCGATAATAGCCAGCAAGCCCCAGAAAACTTCTAATCTCAGTCACAGTCTTGGGTCGTTCCCAGTCACTTACCGCTTCAATCTTGCTTGGATCCACTGCAACACCGCTTGCAGAAATAACATGACCCAAAAATTGCACCTCAGACAACCAGAATTCACACTTAGATGGTTTAGCATATAATTTCTTATCTTTCAACACCTGCAACACAGTCCTCAAATGGTCGATGTGCTCCTCCTTACTCTTAGAATAGATCAAAATGTCATCAATAAAAACAATTACAAACTGGTCCAAATACGGTTTAAAGATGCGGTTCATATAGTCCATGAACACCGCAGGGGCATTTGTAAGCCCAAAAGGAATCACTTGATATTCAAAATGTCCATATCTGGATCGGAAAGCTGTTTTAGGTACATCCTCCGGTTTAATCCGAATCTGGTGATATCCGGACCGGAGATCAATCTTCGAAAACACACAGGCATCCCTCAACTGATCTAATAAATCATCAATACGCGGTAATGGGTACCGGTTCTTAATAGTCACTTTATTCAACTGTCGGTAGTCAGTGCACAATCTCATGCTACCATCCTTTTTCTTCACAAATATCACCGGTGCTCCCCACGGAGACACACTCGGCCTAATAAAATTCTTCGCAGATAATTCTTCAATGTGTTTCTTCAACTCGGCCAACTCAAGTGGCGACATCCGGTATGGAGCCAAGGAGATCGGCCCCACACCAGGCAATAGGTCAATCGAGAATTCAATCTCTCTCTCAGGCGGGAATTCCGGTATCTCATCAGGAAATACATCCTCAAACTCACTTACAACCGGAATAGAAGCAATCTCCTCCTTTTTATCACCCACCAATCCGCCCAACAAGACATACCCCAAATCTCCAGCCTTCAAGGCTTTCACAGTTTGACTGACAGACAAATACAAAGACGGACAAACAGACGGCCTCTCGTGAGATAACAACAACCTCTTTCCGCAGCAATCAATCATTGCGCAGTTCCGAGACAACCAATCCATCCCCAATATCAAATTGACAGAGGCCAGGGGTAAGATAATTAAATCAATGGTGTAACCCCTGCCTAAATAAGTAAACTTCACCTCTTCGCAAATCCAAGACGATTCACAAACCTCTCCTGTAGCGGTAGTAATACGCATCGGAGGAACCATTCGTGTTACCTTTAAGTCCAACGCCTTAGCCACATAGTCCGCCACAAAAGAATGTGTAGCTCCCGAATCAAACAATACAGACAAATCAACATTAGAGAGGAAAATTATACCTTTTACCAAATTCGGAGCCTTTTCAGTATGTTGCGCATTTGTAGTATAGACCCGTCCCACAGTAGGAACAACAGCAGTAGGAGCAGCAGTAGTAGTCGCGGTCGGTAAGGCCCGCAGATTCGCAGCCTGCCCCGAAGAAGATGGACAATTTCTAGCAAAGTGGCCATTCTGACCACATTTATAACAAGCCGACGGATCAGCACCACATACACCTTTGTGGTATTTCTTGCACTTCCCACATTGTGGGATAAAATATCTGTTCGCAGCACCACCACCACCAGTGTTTCCACCCCTCTTGAATTGACCAGGAGGCTGCCTTACATGCAACCCCCCACCCCTGTTATTATTATTGAAACCTCCTCTATTAGTATTTCCAGAAGGACCAGGTGTCCTCTTAATATCTTGCTCTTTTGCCGAATCAGGTTTCGGATACCTTCCATAAACAGTCTCGACCCTCTTGCATTGGGTCACCAAGTCAGCAAAGTTTCGTACCGCAGTGTTTGACATCCTCTTAGCAATCTTCTCACTCAGCCCTCTTTGGAATTTAGCTGACAAGAACTCCGGAGTAGGTAGAGTACCTCCATAATTAGCAAATTTCACAAGTTCATTAAATTTTGCCACATAGGCATCCACAGTCATGACTCCCTGTACAAGGCTATCAAACTCACCTTGCTTTGCCTCCCGAACATCACGGGGAAAATATTCTTCATGAAATAGACCTTCGAACATTGTCCATGAAATAACCTCACCCTGAATAACATATGGGCGAGACACATTGTCCCACCACTCTTGGGCGTCACCCTCCAACATATAAACCGAATACAACAATTTCTGCGGATCTTGGCATCTCATCACTTGGAAAATCTTATCCATTCCCCTCAACCAAGCAGTAACCTCCTTTGGGTCCCTTGACCCCAGAAATGCGGGTGGCTTATGCTTCCTGAAAGATATGAGCCTACGCTCATCATCAGCGTTATCAACAACCTGCCCCGCAGCCCCAGTGGATTGGGCAACAGATGACGGATCAGGAACATAACTAGGGTCAGTAGTATGATGACTAGCCTCACCAGTGTGGTGACTAGCCCCACTCTCCCCCTGTTGAGGAGTAACAGATGGCGTCGGTGTAGGAGTCACCGTAGCCGTGTGTGGAGGTGAATTATCCCTCCTAGGACGATCTCTATCGGCCCTCATCTCAGCCATAAAGGCCTGCATCATATCCTGATTAGTCTTCATCAGGTTTTCAGTCATGTTTCTATTTGCAGCCGTCTCCGCCTGCAGAGCATTCAGGACTGCAGTGACCGGATCCGGTGGCAAAGGACCTGCACCACGTGCCCCACGGCGACCACGCGCCCTACTCATGATATCTGTACATGTAACACAAAGGAATGAGTTGATCAGACCCACACTGAGGAATCACATATACATTAATCATAAATAGTTCACAGATAGCTATGGCACACAAGATACAACATACACAATCAGAGTTTCCCTCACAAAACTGCTCTGATACCATAAAATGTAACAGCCCGTTGTACACCGGTATTGTTAACATTGTTTATGATATTAAGCGCAGTTACAATCACAGTAATTGGATTAATTAAATTACGGGCAACTTTTTTTTTTCTTTTATCATATTCCTTTTCATAACAATAACTTTTTCCGTAATCCATTAAAACAACACTATAATTGTAAATGCAATTCGCGGAATCATACATTTCACTAACATCACTAATCATTCTTTTTATTCAATTCATTTAAACTCACCATCTTACTCTCATGCTTTACCATGTTATAGTCCTTTACGTTATCTACGCGTGGTTTCCAACCACGTATCATTTGGAGTTCTACCCACCAAGTTAAGCCCCTTTCTTTTAGTCTAGAAAAACCTGAATTTTCGAAAATTACACTGTGGTAATCGATTACCAGTGGGTGGTAATCGATTACCACCTGTCAAAAATGAGGCAGTAGCTAAAATTTGACATCCTCTGTTCTGGTAATCGATTACCAATCTTAGGTAATCGATTACCTCACATGGTAATCGATTACCAAGCCTCAGTAATCGATTACCAGTGAAGACAGTAGCATTTATTTCGTCCCCTGTTGCATGGTAATCGATTACCATGCTTGGGTAATCGATTACTATGCAGCAAAAGTGACAGATTACAGCATTTTCAGCCCAAAAAGGGTTGTGTAATCCATCCCTAACACCTTAGTACTCCACACAACACATAAACATACCCTAAAGTAGGCTCTAGGCCCTTCCATCATGCATTTTCCTTGAATCATACATCATTTACAAAGTCCTCAATGTAATGGCCATTTACATACAAATATGGACCATTTTACAACATAATCATCAAGACTTCAAAGGCAATGAATGTGGCAATGGACAAGTCCCATGCTCACTCAAAATATACAATTATCCATGTCATGAATAATAAGCAATAAACAAGACTTAGTATACCATCATGAACACTACAAAAAGCATGGCAATAACATCATGCAATATGTTCATGACCTAAGTCTCAAAATACTAATGTCATGCTATGTGCAATCCATAGTCCTCCTCCAAAATGTCATGCAATCCCAATGCACCGCATGCAAATCCACTGTCCACTAAGCGGGCTTCTTGCCCGAAGCTCCTCCCGGCTCATAGTGACCTGAAATGTGGTCCCCCAAACACGGGGTGAGATATACAAATATATCTCAGTAAACCAATGGAGCTAGAGGCTCTCTCCACTCCACGGCTCACTCAAATGTGTAAATATGACATCATATAATATGCATGCAATACAATATCACCAACCAACTGGAGACAACCCGAGAACATCCACGCATGGATTCATGTTCAAGGACTCCATCATATAACTCCCGAGACAATCCTGGCGCCTCTCCCATGGTTGAGAAGACTCCATGGCAAAACCCAACCGGAACTCCTCATGAGCCCTATCCGGCGGATGTCCCCCGTTTGGATCATCCTGGTGTCGCTCCCAGAGTCGACCCCATGGCATACCCAACTGGCACTCCGTCACGAAATAATCCAGCGGATGTCCAAACCAACACACGTCAACTGGCCAGTGACCAAACAATTTTCACAAAATCCAAGCAATATGCATACAAGCACTTAATCACACAATGCCATAAACACATAATCCAACCACAACCTTCCACTAGGTGTGGTGGAGCACACAAGGGATTAAACCCAAGTTCCAAGGGTTTACCTCAACACTTAGCAAATCCGTTTCAAACGTATGCTCCAAATCAACCTTTCACAATCACGTCCGTGTGAGGCACTCTACAACAATCATCAAATCCAAATTACACCAAACCTCAATTTTCATGAAAATTCCTCAAATTTTCCTAAGTTAAAAACCTAACTTTTTCACCAAAAATTATCATAGCATTTCTAGCTTACAAGCATGATTCTAAGGCCTTTTCATCTAATAGCATTTTTCCATTTGGGCTCTCTATCATCACACATCTAAAATTAAAGGTTTAGAGCATAAATTCCTAGATCTACAAAATCAACCACAAAAATACCACAAATATACTCACAATCAAGTGTATGCTCACCACCAAGGCTTCACTAAGCCAAAGGAAGACCAAAGCTCCAACAAAACTCCAAGAACATCAATGGGTCGGATCTGTTTTGGCCAAAAAACGCAGCCAAGAGATGGATTCAAGGTTTGTAAGTGTCACCAATGGATCTAGAAGGTTGTTTACAATAGATTTCAACACCAAAATCAAGAGATTTGGTGAAGAATTGAGGAAATGGCAAAGAGATGAAGAAATGGTGTTTTGGCTCTTCACTTGCGGGGGGAAACGCGCACGGGAGAAAGAAAAGGAAGGAAAGGAAGGAGAAAAAGGGTGGGAGGCTAAGTGACTTCGGTCACACGGGTCCCACACGCGATCTAACTTTAGTCCCGATAAAAATTCCGATCATAAATTCTTAATCTACATATTTTTCCAGTCCATGACATATTTTATTTCTCCAAAATATTGATAAAAATTTCACACCTATCGGTACACTCACACCACAGTATTTAACACTAAAAAATCACTATTCATCAATTTTTCCCAAATTTGCCTATTCACTCAATTTTCCGCCCTGATCCCATTTCCAGCATTATTTTTGTCATATGAAATCTCTAACTCAGTATTTATGCCTCAGAATACACGGCTGGTCAATTACCATTTTGCCCTTTTTGCCCATTTTGGCCAAAAATCACGGATTTTCACTAATCCACCAATTTTCCTTTCTCATTATAATATAAAATACACATTTAAATATATGAGGTGTTATAAAAGGCCCCTGAGAGGCCCCTGGTTAGTTGAGCACCCTTATTACCAAGTTACTAACAATCAATCTCACTGTTAGATCGATTATGTTGATCCAACGGTTATATTTATTTCCATCTTTGTATGGTCATGATTTCCCAAATTTAATACTTTATATTTATTGATAGAAATAAATATAACCGTTGGATCAACATAGTCGATCTAATGGTGAGATTGATTGGTAGTAACATGGTAGTAACACAACTTAGTAACGGCTATGTGCTGGCTGCACTAAAGTTGTTTGATGAATCTTAACGACATTATAATGGGTCAGTTTTGGGTAGTATAATGAGTCATTAAGTTAGTGTTTATTTGGGTGTAATATGTCTCTTAATGTTACATTTTTCAGTTTTAGTTTCTGGCTTATATTAAGTTTGAGTCAGTTTATTAAATTTGAATTCTCTCTTCAAACATTGTGAGTTATATTTCCGCATCTTATTTTTTCTCTATCAGTGGTGTCAAGAGCCAGGTTGAGAGTTAAACACGTGAGGGAATAGAGTTGTGAAAAAAAGAAGTGAAGAGTCATGGCCACATATTCTAATTTTGTGCAAGCAGCCATTCCATGTTTCGATGGTCATTATGATCATTGGAGTATGTTGATGGAGAATTTCCTTCGATCCAAGGAATATTGGGACATTGTTACCAATGGCATTGTCGAACCGGCAGAAGGAGCTCAATTGACAGCAGCACAACGCGCAACTCATGAAGCGGCAAAACTGAAGGATTTAAAGGCAAAAAATTATCTCTTTCAGGCCATTGATCGTTCTATATTGGAAACGATTCTTTGCAAAGAATCTTCCAAGGATATTTGGGACTCCATTAAAAAGAAGTATCAAGGCTCTGCAAGAGCAAAGAGGCAGCAGCTTCAAGCTTTACGCTCGGAATTCGAAACACTTCGAATGAAGTCAGGAGAATCAATTGTAGATTATTTCTCTCGCGTGATGTTCATTGTCGATAAAATACGAATTCATGGAGACAAGACAAAAGAAATAACTTTCATAGAAAAATTCTTCGATCATTAACAGCAAAATTTAACTTTGTTGTTTGTGCTATAGAAGAATATAAAGATATAGATGATTTGTCACTTGATGAATTGCAGAGCTCATTGGTGGTGCGTGAAAAAAAGTTCAAACAGGAAGACACAGATGAGCAAGTATTAAAGGCTTCTACCGATACTCGTTCCAACAATTTTCAAGGAAGGGGTAGAGGTAGAGGCAGAGGCAGAGGAAAGTCCACTAATTTCAGAGCCAATAATGATCAATTTCAAGGTAGAGGCAGAGGAGGAGCACTTGATAAATCCAAGGTAGAATATTTCAGGTGTCATAAATTTTGTCATTATCAATCTGAATGTTATACTAGGCTGCCAAATAACAAAGAAAAAGGAGAAAGTTCAAACTTTGCAGAAAATGAGAAAGGTGAAACCTTATTGATGGTTGCTAAAGATGAAAAGAAAATTGAGCCAGATGTTTGGTATGTGGATACTGGCTGCAGCAACCACATGAGTGGTAGTAAGTCTTCTTTCTCTCACCTAAATGAAAATTTTCAATCTACTGTGAGTTTTGGTGATCATTCTATTGTGAAAGTAATGGGAAAAGGTGACATTAAAATAAAAACCAATAATGGTTTTGTGGAAACAATATCTAATGTATTGTATGTTCATGATTTGAAAAGTAATTTATTGAGTGCTGGCCAATTACATGAAAAGGGTTATGTGATCACTATTAAAAAATGTGTTTGTGAAATATATTATTTTGTTAGAGGTGCTATTGTTGTTATTCAGATGAGTTCAAACAGATTGTTTCCATTAAAGATTGAAGGAATCCAATCTAGTTTAATGGCTGAAATGAAAGGTCCTTCATGGTTGTGGCATTTTCGCTATGGCCATTTGAGCTTTGGTGGGTTGAAGATGCTCCAATAGAAAAATATGGTGACAGACCTCCCTCAAATCACAATTCCTCATTCCTTAGTATGTGAAGAATGTGTTGTTAGCAAACAACATCGTTTTGAGTTTGCAAAACGGAACTCATGGAGAGCAAAGGGAATTTTGCAATTGATGCATTTAGACATTTGTGGTCCAATAAATCCAATTTCTAATAGAGGTAAAAAATATTTAATTACATTTACAAAAAAATATTTAATTACCTTCATTGATAATTTTTCTAGAAAAATGTGGGTTTATTTTTTACAGGAAAAGTCAGAAGCTTTCTCTACATTTAAAAATTTCAAAGCTCGTGTGGAGAATGAGACAGGAAGGATGATTCAGACACTTCGCACAGATCGTGGTGGTGAATATTGCTCAAAAGAATTTGAAGCTTTTTGTGAAGAATATGGCATCCGAAAAGAGCTTAAAACTGCGTATACACAACAAAATGGTGTATCAGAGAGGAAGAATAGAACCATCCTCAATATGGTTAGAAGCTTGTTGGCAAGAGGAGGAGTTCCAAAGACGTTTTTGCCAGAAGCAGCTGATATGCGATCAGCATATAAGGAATTCTAAGACAAAAAGAGGAAGAATGTGACTCAATCTGATGCAAGAAAGGCAAAATAACTGCTAAAACTGCCCAATATCTGAATATCAGGTGTTATACTGATTTTGTATTGATTTCACAGGAAAAATGCATAAATTGAAGTCAAAAAGGACAAAGCAAAACTAAAAGCCCATGCTGCCAGCGTGGGAATGGCGCTCACAGCGTGAGAAGCACAAATTGGACAGAAGCCCCCACGCTTGCAGCGCGGGGGAAGGAAAAATGGCAGAGGCTCCCACGCCCACAGCGCGGGAACCGCGCTGCCAGCGTGGGAGGCGCGAAAGATTGGAAATTTGAATTTAAAGAATTAGGTCAAAGTCTCTTATAAATAAGAGACTCAACCTTAAGGAAAAACACACACAAATACCCTGAAGCAGATCCGGCTTGGAGAAGAGAGGAAGTCGTTCTTCGTGATCGTCGTCCCATTCTTGTATTTTTCCTTCTCTTTTATTTTAAGTTTATGTTGAATCTCAGATCAGCGATCATGATGTTGATTGGCTAGATCTATTTTCTATAGTTAGGGTCATGATCCCTTTGTGAACAATTGGTACGAAGGATTGAATCACTCTATGTGTTGATTTTAATATACTTCATCTTTATCTTGTGTGTATTGATATTATTTCTGTTAGATCTGATCAACCTAATAGGGGATGATATTCTGGGGATTAGGGTTTGCAATAGGAATATTGGAATTCTGATTCTGAAATGAGATAAAGATGAAGATTTATGCATGTTCTAGGGATAGACTTGTATAAATAGCAGTTGTTGGATTTATCTGGATAATGCTTAATTTCATGTGGGATTACTAAGGGATTAGGGTTCCAATTGAATTAAAGGGTTAGATCACCAAGGGATTGGGATCTAACTAATTATTCTAAAGATGATAATTTGTCTGAGTTATTAATTTCGATAAATATTGTGAATCAATCCAGAGTAAAATTGGGATCATTCGGTGAATGTACCCTGGCTGCAGTGTTTTCTCATATCTTTTACAAAAACATTCATTTACGTTCTTATTTTATTCTTTTTAACAAAAATCTAAAAACAAGTCTTTTACTTTTCTTATCAATTAATTTAAGTTACAATATTTGTTAACAACAATCGATTCATCTAACTTAAGAGGACTGGTTATCGTAGTAATTGTTTTACAATCCCTGTGGAGACGATCTTACTTACTACTTTATTACTTGGAGCGATCGGTACACTTGCCGAATTGCCAACAAGTTTTTGGCGCCGTTGCCGGGGATTGAAAATTCAATATTACAAATAACCATTGATTCTTGAGATTGGATTCTTATTTTTATTTTTATTCTTTTTATCTTGTTTTGTTTTGTTCAGGTGCTACTAATAATTTTCCTGAGTTTTATGCGAGGCAAACTTCCGCCTAAGGACTTTGTAATTGATTCTGAAATTGCAAGGACCGAAAAGCAACTACGGAAGGCTGCTAGACAGATCATTTGGGAAGATTCTAAGGACATACCTTTACAACCAACTCAAGAGATAGCAGAAAATAACAATGCTGGTCATGGAAGAGGAGGAAATGCAAACAATCAACCTCCAAGACCGTTGAATACGATTCTGACCCCAGTATTCAACATAGGCAACTCAAGCATAGTGAGGCCAAATGTGGAGGCCAACAACTTTGAGTTGAAGCCATCATTGATTTCTTTGGTGGAGAGGGTTCAATTTTCTGGTGCTGATGATGAGGATCCTCATGAATTCATAGACCGATTTCTGATGGTCTGTGATACAACTAAGCACAACGGAGTATCTACCGATGCTATCAGGATCCGGTTGTTCCCTTTTGCTGTTAAGGGAAAAGCGTTGAGATGGATTGAAAGACAGCCAGCGAATAGCATCCTTACACTGGGATAAGCTTTTTGTTGACTATGTTCATGGTAAGTGTCTATCTTTTCGCAGATCTGAGATTGATCATTTGACAACGCTTATGCGTTCAAGAACCGTGGATCCACCCGTTGGGGAAGACGGGAAGAGGAAAGAAGTGGTTCCATCAGATCCAATTTTGTCTCGTGTTCAAATTGAAGAAAATCCCAAAACTCCAGCACTAGGAAATGGGATTGAAAACCATCTTGTTTCAACCCCATATGTTACTTCCAGCGTACGACAATTTTATTCATACCTATCTTTGATATATAAGTTTGATTATATTTTTTGGAGTGGTCATGTATAACCATATGCTGTCCATAGGTTTCTATTGATGATGTTGCTTCACCTGTCGAGCTTGCTAAGGCTTACATGGGGAGCAGACCTTCCAAGGTATCCCAATCAATGCTGGGCTTGCGAGATCCTCCAAGAGAGGATCCAACTCTACTAAGAAATCAATAATTTGCTCAGAAATTCCAAGTTATGTCAATTGTGCCAAGGGCAACTACCCTTGCTCGGGTTCATGAAAATCTCTTTGTGACCGGAAGATCTCATAGAAGATCAGCAATATATAGTAAAGCTTACATGGTCTTCCAAGGAAAGGAGAACTTATATATGGGTGTTGATACCAGGGAGGCCTTTTGGGGGTAGGTATCCCAATCAGTGCTGGGCTTGCGAAAACGTCACAAGTGTAATGATATAGGATCTTTTGGTCCTATACGTCGAATGCGTCACAAGTTAAATCTTCTATCTTCTAAAGGCTTGACCTTACCTAGGAACAGAGTTGTCATTGATGTTAAGCATATTCTATTGGGTGAAGTTAAGCATAGCCATACTTAGCTTGTCAGGAAAAGAACGCAAATGTTAGTTCTGAATATATCCTCATCCTAGAAAATTGCCTACCATTTATTTGTTATATGAAAAAAGTGTTTATCCTTTTAAATGATATAATTTATATTCTTTCACTCTCACAAAGAGGTGAGATTCACATCTTTATTTTTTTTGTCAACTCTCTCCCCTCCTTTGATATTGGGAGTTGGGACAAACAATTTTTTTGGGAAACTCAGCAATGACGAATTATTGATTGGGCGCCTTTGTATCTTTTTTAAGAATATGAACATGCTCAATTTTTTTTATGATAATTGGATAATTTTTTTTAGAAAAATGAAAACCCTAAAAGAATAGATGTAGTATATTTCTCAAAATATATTCTGAAAATTGGTATATCACAAAATGCATTTAAAAAAAAATTATCCAAATACAGAGTAAGTGTATAGACTTGCATTGGTAATGATTTTGAATTATTGAGGGATATTAATTTGGATTATTATTAACTATTTGTTTAATTTTAATTTTCAAATAATTTTTTATTCTCTTTCTACTTTTATTTCAACATCTAGATTAAAAAACCTACTAATTACCAAATATTAAATTAATAAATTCAAAAAAAATACTTCAACGAGAAATTTAATAAATTGAAGTAAAATAAATTATAAATAAATCGAGTTTAAGTTTAATATTTTAAGGAAATAAATATATAAATTTGACTCATTAAAATAAATTAGTCAAGCTTAATATTTACAGTGAATTTGACTCATTAAAATAAATTAGTCAAGCTTAATTATCATCAACCCACTTCTTCAAGATACGAGTATGAAGTTGATGTTAGAAATTTATCTTAAAATAAGTCATGTGTTTCATTTCTTGTACCTAAATATTTACACCTTTCACAGAGGTGTTTTTTAATTTTCTTAATTTTTTAAAGAAAATACCTGTTTGATCGTAGGAAGATTGGAAAGTTGTCGACCTTTTAGTATTGCCTCAAGCAATTCTCTCTTCTGCTCAATGTAATCTGTACACATCACCTGTCCAAATTAATAAACACACAGATCATCAAACCACAAAGCTGCTGAGGTCAATTTTCAAGTAATTAATTCGAAAGAGGTAAACAACACAACACAACCAACCAGAGTTGAATGCTTATGCAGGATTCACATATTAATTATAGGTATATATATGTCTTGTTTAACAATTAAATTAATACCCACAACAATATTTATGTCAAAATTAATCCTCTGTCTCAAATGTGCTATCAGCTGAATTCTTGGAGTGGCTATTGAAATGGATGAACCCAACATTCATCCCCCTCAACTGCTTTTTGCCATGGTTTTCTAAAAGCTTGTAACTCATGGTAAGAACGTCTTCTCACCTGCACCACATGCAGAATATTGTATTAGTGACAACATCATCATCATTTAGAATGGTGTCTAAGTTATTAGTTAATATGACATGATTGACAAGGAAAGTAGTTAATCTACCTTCAAACCAAGAACTCCACAATTCCACAATACGGAAGCATCCATAATAGTCAAAAACTTGGAACATCACATAGATTAAACATCACAGTGAAGAACCGTGCTCTTTTTCTATTAAGCAACCAAATTCTTGCAATTTCCAAATTTAGAAAAAAGCAAGTTTCAAATAATTACAAGGAATGTATGAAAGAAACAAAGATAAGGAGGGCTGACATCTAATCTCCTAGTACATATAAACTGATGAAAACAACAAATACATAGAATTCAATTCAAATAAAAAAGCTGCAACAGTATCATATTATTGAGGTCAATACCAAGTTTGGTAGATAAAACATATACCTATCAAGCCCAAATCGAACAAGACAAGATAAAGCATCATCCCTTTTGCAGTACTTACAACCTTTTGCAATTCACAATGGTGTCGGCTAGTACATTTTTGTCCTTGCCATGGAAAAACTTTCTCAATCATCCAAGATACGATTGATAATAAAAAATGGATACCAATCCAGGTGGGGATTAAAGGTCCAAAGATTGCTCATTTGATGTTTGCTGACGATCTGGTGTTGTTTGCAGAAGCTTCACTAGATCTAATCAACATTATATTGGAGTTCTTAGATATGTTTAGCTCCATGTCTGGTCTTCAGGTTAGTATCCCCAAATCCAGTATCTTCTTTTCTGAGAATATGGATCCTATTATTGCAGAAGACATCTCCAAAACTTGTGGCTTCAAGCAAACTCATAACATAGGACGCTACCTTGGGTCCATGATGAAGCATGGTCGAGTGACTAAAGATCACTATGTTGATGTAGTGGAGAGGATTCGTAACAAGCTGGCTAGTTGGTGCAAACAAGTTCTATCATTTGTAGGTCGTATAACATTGTCTAATTCGGTTATATCAGCTACACCTGTCTTCCAAATGCAAAACAGTTTGCTTCCTGTGAACATTTGTGAGGAAATAGAGCGATTGCAACGAGGCTTTATTTGGGGTGACACTACTGATCATAGGAAATCTCACCTTGTTGCCTGGGAGCAGCTTTGCAAGCCTAAGAGTATGGGAGGGCTATGGGTGATTAACCTCTGTGCCCAGAATATGGCTTTTTTTCACACACTTTCCTGGACTGTGATTAACTCTCCTCAATCGCTATGGGTTTGTGTCATAACCAGCAAAAACAGTAGAGGTGTGGATTTACGGAGGGCGGTAACTCACAAATCCTATGACTCTAGCTTCTGGAAACATCTTTGTAGCATCTGGCCATCATTTCTCCAAGCCATGCAATGTAAAAAGAAGATGAAAAATTTGGAGAACACTTGATAATCAGATGGAAGATGAAACATGGTGACTTTTATGCTTATAGTTCAAAATTAAATATGAAAACATATCATCAAAAGCTCCGTTACAAAAATTCAGAGAAGATGCAAACCATATATAGATTGAAACTAAATATGATTTCCATACATTCACAAAGAGAACATCATCTTCTCTATGGACACAAAAGATACAATGCAATATAGGGGTTCAGTTTCATTAAGGGCAAAAAAAAACAAAAGGGATGGCTAACTTCTCAACATGACCATCAACCAACATGGCTAACTTCCACATCATGCTTACAGTAAGAAACATTCTCTTAATAATATCCTACCTTCCTCATCTTCCCTGTTAACTTCTCCAGCAGCAATGCATGGATAACTATTACATGATAATGGAACCAATCATCAGATAAAAAGACAAGTAGGGTAGGATCACATTAACCTCAATTATAGTGCACGCTTTGTTGATTAAGCTGAGCAGCGAGTTCTGGCTAACTGGTTCACACAATGTGCACACTGCTGATCATCTGCGTGCGCATATGCAGTCCAGGTGTTCGATGAATGCCATAATTTTTATTTTTTTCTTAATTTTTTTTAGCTGCCTTAAAAAATTAAAAAAAAATATATTAGGGTAAAGGATCTCTCGAGTCACTGGAGATAAAGTTATCTCCGGTGAGCCCAAAACCATGTCGTTTTGGGACGGACATCAATGTTTTTGTAATTCTAATATATTGCATGGTTATATTTGTCTTTATTATTATAATTTTTTAATCTTATAACCCAAAACCATGTCGTTTTGGGATGGACATCAAGGAGTTTTTGTAATTCTAATATATTGCATAGTTATATTTGTTTTTATCATTATAATTTTTTAACCTTATAACCCAAAACCATGTCATTTTGGGATGGAAATCAAAGTGTTTTGTAATTCTAATATATTGCATGGTTATATTTATCTTTATCATTATAATTTTTTAATCTTATAACCCAAAACGACGTCGTTTTGAGCTCATTGGAGATAACTTTATCTCCGGGTGACTGGAAAAATACTTTTCCCGAAAAATTAAAATACAAACTTCTTTTCTTTTATTCTTTTTTTTTTCATTTACAATATTAGGGCTTATCTTATGTAGCTTTAATATTCGAGTTGTGAATAATAATGACCTTATTACAAAACTAATTTAAATATAAATATTCTGCTTTAAATTTTATCTTAAAATTAAATATTTTTCTTTTAAATAACATATAATTGTGTCATTTTAAATAAGAGAAAGACACAAACTAATATATTTTTATTTAAAATTTAAATTAAGAATATCATCCACTTTCTCTACCCATGATTTTCATTGATTGTATTTTTCTTTTACTTAAAATGACACAATTTTTTTTTTGGTAAGCTGGGTAAAGTATAATAACCCTCACTAGTTGTTGTGGATTTAATATAGTTGTTGGGCCATTTTGTAACAATCAAGTTGTGTTACTACCATGTTACTTCCATGTTACTACCAATTAATCTCACCGTTAGATAGCTTATGCTGATCAAACGGTTATATTTATTTCTTTCTTTGTATAGTCATGATTTCCAAATTTAATATTTTATCTTTATTTCCACCTTTGTATGGTTATGATTTCCCATATTTAATGCTTTCACTTTAAATTTGGGGAATCATAATAATACAAATATGAAAATAAATATAATCGTTGGATCAACATAAACGATCTAACGGTGAGATTGATTGGTAGTAACATGGTAATAACACAACTTGGTTGTTACAATATCCTTCCACTATTTATTTCTAGGGGTGTTCATCAATTGATCTAAACCGATTCAAACCGCGGTAACCGAACCGAAAAACCGATAACCGAATAAACCGAAAATCGAAAAATCGAAAACCGAAAAAAAACCCGCAATCATAACCCAAAAATTGGATCGATTTTTGGATGGGTTGATGAAAATCGATCAAATCCAAATCGATCCAATATATTAATTCTCCTCTACCTACTTGGGTCTTTCCGCAATCATAGCCCAAAAATTTCTAAACCCAAGACTCATTAATCCATCAACTAAACCCAAAAAAAAATCTAGTCACATCTCATCAATTTTTTTCTGTAGAGCTTCATATCTCATTATCAAAAAAAAATATTATAATTTACTAATGCTTTTGTATCTCAAAAAAAAAATTACAAAGTCAATATATACAAAAGATGCTATTTGCACAATAATCACGAAATAAATTTCAGGATTTTGAAGAAATCGAAAACCAATCCAATCCAAATCGAAAAAAATTTGATTGGATCGAATCAGATTTAAAAAAAATACAAACCGAATGAATGATTATATGATCAAACCGAAGGGATTGGATTGGATTGGATCGGATCGGATCGGATGATTTTTGCTTCCAAAACTGATCCAGTCCAGAACATGAACACATGATGCAATTAAGTCGCCATAAGTTATTATCGTTACAGACGTTTTATTTTTAAGGCCATTTATGAATTTTAAATTGCAGACGTTTTATTTTTAAGGCCATTTATGAATTTTAAATTAGAGACGTTTTAGTTTTAAGACCATTAATGGTCCTTTATGGTCCGTTACTTTTTGTATTGCCTATTAAAAGGCTGGGTGGAAAGATGTGAGGGGATGACTTGTGATTATTCAAGAAGGATAATATAGCAGAAAACTTCATCGTTTTCCTGAAATCCTATTTTCCCTATAATTTTGCATCAACATCCTATTTATTTTTCTCTCTCTCTCTCTCTTTCTATCTCTATAGAATTAAAACCCTAAAATTTTACACGCTCTCAACTTTCTCCCTTGAAATTGAATGCTCATTCCCCAAGACTCATTAATCCATCAACTAAACCCAAAAAAAATCTAGTCACATCTCATCAATTTTTTTTTGTAGAGTTTCATATCTCATTATAAAAAAAAATTATAATTTACTAATGATTTTGTATTTTTAAAAAAAAATTACAAAGTCAATATATACAAAAGATGCTATTTGCACAATAATCACGAAATAAATTTCAGGATTTTGAAGAAATCGAAAACCAATCCAATCCAAACCGAAAAAATTGGATTGGATCGAATCAGATTTAAAAAAATACAAACCGAATGGATGATTATATTATCAAACCGAAGGGATTGGATTGGATCGGATCAGATGATTTTTGCTTCCAAAACCGATCCAGTCCAGAACATGAACACATTATGCAATTAAGTCGCCATAAGTTATTATCGTTACAAACGTTTTATTTTTAAGGCCATTTATGAATTTTAATTTACAGTCGTTTTAATTTTAAGACCATTTATGAATTTTAAATTAGAGATTTTTTAGTTTTAAGACCATTAATGGTCCTTTATGGTCCGTTACTTTTTGTATTGCCTATTAAAAGGCTGGGTGGAAAGATGTGAGGGGATGACTTGTGATTATTGAAGAAGGATAATATAGCAGAAAACTTCAGCGCTTTCCTGAAATCCTATTTTCCCTATAAATTTTACACGCTCTCAACTTTCTCCCTTGAAATTGAAAGCTCCTTCCCCATTTTCTCTCTCTACATTTCTCTCTATCTCTCATGGCAACGACGTGTGATAAGAACCCTTACGAAGGTGGAGAAGGGTTCGGCAAGTTCCGAAAACGACCGTTTCGGAGAATGCAAATGACGCCGTACGATCGGCCGTCGACAGCGCTGAGAAACCCTAGCAGGACCCATGGTTGGTTCTCGAAGCTCGTTGATCTCGGTCAGAGGCTCACCGCTTCTATCGCCAACAGGCTTTCCTCCGTCTTCCGCAAGCGCCTTCCTCCACCACCACCACCACCACGTTCTTCAGGTATCTTTTCCCTTTTTTGTTTAAATTAACTTATTAATTCATTTTAATTGAAAGAAGCTTATGTGATTTTTATTATTTTTTAATAATTTTTTTATGCGAATGGCTGGTTTTGTTTTCAATTGTTTTCCTTTTTGGTTTCTGAGGAAATCTAATTTCTTTCGGTGTTATTGCTAATAAATAATGTCAAATTCTTCAATTTTGAAAGCATTTAAGTGAGCAATTTTCTTGTTATTGTTATTGATTATCGTTGTGTTTCAAACGTTATTGATTTTTAGTTTTTATATTGTGGAATGTAATGTTTCTAAAAGCTTGGAAATTTTGTAATCTTCTGATAGTCACAACACTTAATAACAAGTCTTAGATTTTCTACTCAGCATAGGACCCCAATAGTTAGGGCAGTGCAAGCGGGTACTATAATTAAACATATCATGAATGAATTATTACATTGAGTTTGTATGTGTTGATTTGGTTAAAAGGATAGAACTCAGCAAGACTAAAATCACTCTCATTGAACCGGACAAGTGAGGGTTGAGATGGTCTCTTAGATTTGAATCAATGACATTTCAGTCACAAAGAAGCAACTTTACCAATTCTACATGCTTGCCTTCTTTTAGAACTCAGTGAAACTAACATTCAAAAATAGGGAGGTAAATGAATTGGATGTAGAGTCTTAGACTGGTTCCTAGGGATGTGCATGGAGCGGTTCGGTTCAGTTATTGTCAAAACCGGACCGAACCAGTTTTAAACAGTTTGGATTTTAAACCGAACCACATTTAAAAAAAAAAACAGTTTTTAATTTGTCCAAACCGGTTTAAAACCGGTTCCAAAACCGGTTTATGGTTCATAACCGGTTTTGATTTAAAATCGGTTTTAAACCGGTTTTAATTCAAAACCGGTTTTAAATCAAAACCGGTTATGAACTATAAACCGGTTATCAAGTTCAAAACCAGTTTTTTAACAAATTCAAAATCGATTTTTGATGGATTGTGCTATTTTTATAAGTAGTCGTTTGTTTCTCCCGGTTATAAATATTTAACCAACTATTTCTTACAAGAATCTTCATTGTTTTAGAACTATCAGGACAAAATGACTCTTATAGAAATTGTTTCACGTTATTTTATGGAAAACATTTACATCAAAATTTTCCGCAAAAATTTTTGACAAAAAATATTTCAATCAAAATTTGTAACTAAAAACATATACGTAAAAAGTTTTGACCGATTTTTTTTTAATTTTTTTACGGAATATAAATTTCGTCAAAACATTTCCCTCAAAATATTTCACAAAAAAACATATTCATCGAAAATTTTGACTAAAGATATTTCTATCAAAATTTTCCACGAAACACATTTAGTTCGAAAACTTTTGACGGAAAAAGATTTCTTCAAAATTGTTTAAAGAATTCAAATTTCGTTAAACTTTTTGACAAAAAAACTTTCGTTTAACGAAACACATTTCCATCAAAAAATTTTGACGAAAAATATTTCCGTCAAGTTTTTTGATAAAAAACCTTTCCATTAAAATTCTCAACGGAACACATTTCTATGAAAAATTTTCGTAAAAAGTTTTGACGAACAATATTTCGATAAAAATTTTGACAAAAATGTTTTTCGTCAAAATGTTTTATAAAAAAATTTCGTCAAAAAGTTTGAGAGAATTTAGATTCCGTAAAGAACTTTGACATAAAAAAATTCCATCGAAGATTTTATAGAAACCGTCACAAAAAATTTCTGAAATATTTTTCATCAAAATTTTTTACGTAAATATTTTTCGTCAAAATTCTCGCTCTAAATGTGTTTTGTTGAAAATTTTGCTAAAAATATTTTTCGTCGAAAATTTGGACGAAAATATTTTTCTTAAAAAAATTTGACGAAATTATTTTCTATCAATTTTTTTTATGAAAATGTGTTTCATCAAAAAAATTTACAGAATTATTTTTCGTTGAAAAGTTTGACATAATTTTTTCTGTCGAAAGTTTCGACGGAATTTAGATTCTATCAAGAATTTTGACTGAAATATTTAGTCACTCAAAAAATTATGTTAGTGATTATGACAAAATCTTGTTCTGTCTCTAGTTTTGACGAAAACATTTTTCAGCTCTATTTTCTACGTAATATGATTTTTGTCAAAATATTCATTGAAATATTTTTCTTTGATAAATTCTGTTAGTATTTGTATTTTCACATTTTAAGATAATATATCTTCAATTGTAGACTAGTTTGGTTATAGATAACCATTTATTTTATGGTTTGGAAAATAACCAGTTTATCAAATAGATTTTTCTAACAACATTAATTGTATGATTTGATTTGAGTCAATGGGTGAACGATTCAGATCAACGATTGAATCGCTGGTTGGCCTTAATTGCACCATGAATTTTAGTATTGCATGATCCTGGGCAGAAAAAAATGTATGAAGATTGCATTGCCACTGTAATTATCTAGGTAATGACGGTCGCGATGTCCGGTTATGTATGACCCAATGCGACCCGAAGGTCAAAGACACATGATTTTTTTTTAAATAAAGGGTAAAGTAGAACAGTGTGTTTTGGCCTTGATGTATATTCAAATTACACTTGGATGGTACATTTTGTGATACCATTATCAACCACATTTTTTTTTAAGTGTGGGATTCTGAGTCCCAAGAAAGCTTATTTTTTTTATTCCTCTTTCTCTGAAATAAAGTCTTGACTCTCCCAAAGACCATAGTATTTTTGGACTTGGTTACTTATGTGTTATGAGTTTTTTTATTTATTATCTTACATCTGAATTGATGGCGACACTCAATTATGACTTTCTGACCTAAGACTTTGTTTTTTTATTCATACATTGAGCAGTGTACATAATACATTATTTATGTGATATATTTCAAACTATTTTTTATTGTGTTTCTGAATATTACGATTTGATATGATTTCTAATTCATGATTCAAAAGTAACTTGGCGATTCATGATTTGAATTGTGATTTGATAACCTTGGTGTGTCCTTTTATTATATTAAAGTAAATCACATGATTCCATGTTTTCCTTTATGTATATTTATTTACCTTTTTGTTTTGGGCACAGAAGCAGTGCAGGAAGCGAAGGACAATCACCAGGAAGCAGCTGTCTTTGTAAGTATGCATGCTTCACATATGTTGTTTGTTGTTTTCATAGGAATAATTTTTTGGGTGTAATTTTATTTTTCCGTCATGCTATGAATAATAATTTGGGTGTTCCTTTGTTTAATGACAATGTCTTAATATTATACCAAATCTACTACAATATATGTGTTCATGCTAAAGAAATCATATTAATTTTTATGCCTCTTATTTATTTTTTTGTCTTCCAACCTATCTAGGTGTATATTGTATCTTCGATGTAGTTAAGGACACTTTAAGGGGCAACATATTCATTTTGTAGTGTCATATTGCATTCGAAGGTATGTTTAGTTAGCACAATTCGTGCTTTAGTACCCTCCACAAGGGTTCTTTTGGGGCATTCAACTTAAAGGGGAAACATTCATTTGTAGTGTCATATTGCATTCGAAGATAGGTTTAGTTAGCACAATTCGTTCTTTAGGACCCTCCACAAGGGTTCTTTTGGGGCATTTAACTTTAAGGGGAAACATATTCATTTGTAGTGTCATATTACATTCAAGATGTGCTTAGTTTGAACAATTCATTCTTTAGGGACCTCCATAAAGGTTCTTTTGGGGCATTCAACAAATGGGAGTTGAATGAATTTATGCCTTCTGCATAAGGTTAAAACCTGTACTGAAGATCAATAGAATTATTTATAGACTTGAACTTGTGACCTTCCTTCCTGAACACAACTTGGTTAAAATTGGGTATGGCATTTTAGTATAATATACTTCTTAAGAAATTAACTTTTCATGGAATGATTTGGTTGCACTGGAAAGTACTATCCTAGTGTGTTGAAATACATTGTAGCACGTCTGGTTGGGTTTTGCTTTTTATTCTTATAGATCTCTGGGCAGGAGATTAAGTGAACTCAAAGAGTATATATTTGGAATGAGTGAAGTGGTAATCTGCTGGTTAATTTGGTGTTTATTCTTTGACATTGCATCTTTATGATGAGCAACACAGTTATTTCATTATTAAATGAATTATTGCTGAGTACATGGGAATATGTGCATGGAGTTTTTATAGTGTATAAGGATTTGCAATGTATATAAAAATGGTTTGGAAACTATCCTCCACAAGAATTTTCTATTTCAATATCAATATATATGGTTGAGCCAAGTTTTGGTCCTATGTTCTTTTAAGATTATATAAGCCTGATTTAAAAAAAAAGGGAAATTATGATGGTTAGGTAGTTATAATTTTATAAAGCTTCTCTATGTAAAGAACCACTTCAACCCAAAACCTTAAGGTGTTGAGTGAGGGCTTTTTTAATAGTTTATATTATTGTCTACACATCTCCTCACGCAAGAGCCCTTTGGGCTTAAAGCGTGGATATTGCTTAGGCCTAATTTTTTTTTATGGTTTAGCTTATGCTTATTTAATTCCACAAGTGGGGAGCGGTGAGAATCGAACTCGTGACCTTGTGGTCACTGAAGCTCTGGGAAATTTCTACAATTCTAATGTCTTACCCAGTTTTCTATACATCTCTCCAATACAAATTAAACACCTATGCGGATTGATGACATGGAAAGGAAAAAATAGTGTATTAAAGACAAGTGTTTAATTCTCAATGGCAGTAGTACATACTACTATTGTACTAGATGTGAGCTCGAAGCTCTGATACCATGTAAAGAACACTTTCAACCAAAATCTTAAGCTGGTGGGTGAGGGCTTTTTTAATGGCTTATATTATTCTCTAACACTATTCTCTGTCTAATTACTAAGCAACAAATAATTAAGAAGAATTTTTATAAATGAGTAGTTGTTGAAAGCCGTGAAACATTATAATGATTTTACATGTTTGTAAAAGGACAAATTTTGAAAGTGCTTATCAAGACACTAGTATTTATAAAGTTCCGACAAAATGGATAACATTCACTGCAAATTCGTGAGCTGTTACTTTGATTTGGTTGTGGAACTTTACTCAATGTTGGTTGAGGTTGTTACTGATATTACTGTGCTTGATTCTTGTCTACTTATTTTTTTCTATCATTCAGGGTTCTTCAAAGTGTTTGTTGGTATCATATTTAAGTTAATAGTAGTAAAATGCATATTTGATGGAGCTTCTTGCAGTCCTTGTATGATCATTTTTCATGGTTAGAACTGCATTTTTTTTTCTTTTGTAAGTGAAAGATTTTCTGGTCATTACTTATATAATCCATATGCAGATTTTTCTCTATTATGCGTCCCTTTTTTGTATTAATTTTAGTTTTTGTTGTTACTATCATCATTGTCATCTTGTTTTGGTGTTTGTAGTATCAGGAGGAACAGGTTGCAAATGAATCCTCTGGCAAGCAACAAGGAATAATAGGTGAAAGTGGTGTTCAAATTAACTGTTCAGATGGAGGTGGATTAACTGAACTGGAGAAACTACTTAAGCAGAAGACTTTCACTAGGTATGCTTTGTTTGATGTGCATGTGGCATCACTAATTTTCACATTGGTTTGCTGACTCTGCAGTAAATTCTTATTTGAATATTGAATAATCTTATTTGCAGCAAATTCTTGAATGTAAATATGTAATTTCTACTTTGAGGAATGAATTTTTTTATGAAGATTTGTTATTTGTTCGCTCTTATGTGTGTGTGTGTGTATATATAGGGTTAAATGTTTCTCATGTTACAAGAGATAAAATTATCTTCTCTCTCTTCCCAAAACAAAGTCATATTGGTGTAGGGGGGATTTTTTTTGTCAAGTTGGTATATGTTGGGCTGTATTAGTCATTATCATGACAATTTTTTCCCAAACTCGAAATGACATGGTTTTAGGTATCTCATGTAAAAGGAGAAATACTTAACCCATATATACATGTTATATATAACATGTATATATATATGTATGTGATAATTTGTTGCATGTCACGTGACAAATTAAAAAGGTTTGTTTAATCTTTATTACAAGGATTGTTGAACAATTATACAATTGTTTGGTTTTTAATTTAGCCCAATGTTGTCATTTGATCCATGTAGCTGAGCCCACCTGGTGGGATAATGCTTGATGGTTGTTGTTGTTGTTCTGTATTTTACACTTTCTTTTTAACTTATTGAAGATTATGAAGTTCTTGTTGCAAAAATTATAATTTGCTTCTTCTAGGTATCCATATCAAGTTCATGTCATTCTATATTCTTAAACAATATTCACTATGGGATAAGCTTTTTGTTGACTATGTTCATGGTAAGTGTCTATCTTTTCGCAGATCTGAGATTGATCATTTGACGACGCTTATGCGTTCAAGAACCGTTGGGGAAGACGGGAAGAGGAAAGAAGTGGATCCACCTGTTATGTCAATTGTGCCATGGGCAACTACCCTTGCTCGGGTTCATGAAAATCTCTTTGTGACCGGAAGATCTCGTAGAAGATCAGCAATATATAGTAAAGCTTACATGGGGAGCAGGTCTTCCAAGGTATCCCAATCAATGCTGGGTGTGCGAAAACGTCACAAGTGTAATGATATAGGATCTTTTGGTCCTATACGTCGAATGCGTCACAAGTTAAATCTTCTATCTTCTAAAGGCTTGACCTTACCTAGGAACAGAGTTGTCATTGATGTTAAGCATATTCTATTGGGTGAAGTTAAGCATAGCCATACTTAGCTTGTCAGGAAAAGAACACAAATGTTAGTTCTGAATATATCCCCATCCTAGAAAATTGCCTACCATTTATTTGTTATATGAAAAAAGTGTTTATCCTTTTAAATGATATAATTTATATTCTTTCACTCTCACAAAGAGGTGAGATTCACATCTTTATTTTTTTTTGTCAACTCTCTCTCCTCCTTTGATATTGGGAGTTGGGACAAACAATTTTTTTGGGAAACTCAGCAATGACGAATTATTGATTGGACGCCTTTGTATCTTTTTTAAGAATATGAACATGCTCAATTTTTTATGATAATTGGATAATTTTTTTTAGAAAAATGAAAACCCTAAAAGAATAGATGTAGTATATTTCTCAAAATATATTCTGAAAATTGGTATATCACAAAATGCATTTTAAAAAAAAAATTATCCAAATACAGAGTAAGTGTATAGACTTGCATTGGTAATGATTTTGAATTATTGAGGGATATTAATTTGGATTATTATTAACTATTTGTT
This sequence comes from Gastrolobium villosum, assembly GCA_032173675.1. Taxonomy (NCBI): domain Eukaryota; kingdom Viridiplantae; phylum Streptophyta; class Magnoliopsida; order Fabales; family Fabaceae; genus Gastrolobium; species Gastrolobium villosum. The sequence continues at coordinate 68,089 of JAVKPL010014899.1, read as the reverse complement.
TAATTTTAATTTTCAAATAATTTTTTATTCTCTTTCTACTTTTATTTCAACATCTAGATTAAAAAACCTACTAATTACCAAATATTAAATTAATAAATTCAAAAAAAAAATACTTCAACGGGAAATTTAATAAATTGAAGTAAAATAAATTATAAATAAACCGAGTTTAAGTTTAATATTTTAAAGAAATAAGTATATAAATTTGACTCATTAAAATAAATTAGTCAAGCTTAATATTTACAGTGAATTTGACTCATTAAAATAAATTAGTCAAGCTTAATTATCATCAACCCACTTCTTCAAGATACGAGTATGAAGTTGATGTTAGAAATTTATCTTAAAATAAGTCATGTGTTTCATTTCTTGTACCTAAATATTTACATCTTTCACAGAGGTGTTTTTTAATTTTCTTAATTTTTTAAAGAAAATACCTGTTTGATCGTAGGAAGATTGGAAAGTTGTCGACCTTTTAGTATTGCCTCAAGCAATTCTCTCTTCTGCTCAATGTAATCTGTACACATCACCTGTCCAAATTAATAAACACACAGATCATCAAACCACAAAGTTGCTGAGGTCAATTTTCAAGTAATTAATTCAAAAGAGGTAAACAACACAACACAACCAACCAGAGTTGAATGCTTATGCAGGATTCACATATTAATTATAGGTATATATATGTCTTGTTTAACAATTAAATTAATATCCACAACAATATTTATGTCAAAATTAATCCTCTGTCTCAAATGTTCTATCAGCTGAATTCTTGGAGTGGCTATTGAAATGGATGAACCCAACATTCATCCCCCTCAACTGCTTTTTGCCATGGTTTTCTAAAAGCTTGTAACTCGTGGTAAGAACGTCTTCTCACCTGCACCACATGCAGAATATTGTATTAGTGACAACATCATCATCATTTAGAATGGTGTCGAAGTTATTAGTTAATATGACATGATTGACAAGGAAAGTAGTTAATCTACCTTCAAACCAAGAACTCCACAATTCCACAATACGGAAGCATCCACAATAGTCAAAAACTTGGAACATCACATATATTAAACATCACAGTAAAGAATCGTGCTCTTTTTCTATTAAGCAACCAAATTCTTGCAATTTCCAAATTTAGAAAAAAGAAAGTTTCAAATAATTACAAGGAATGTATGAAAGAAACAAAGATAAGGAGGGCTGACATCTAATCTCCTAGTACATATAAACTGATGAAAACAACAAATACATAGAATTCAATTCAAATAAAAAAGCTGCAACAGTATCATATTATTAAGGTCAATATCAAGTTTGGTAGATAAAATATATACCTATCAAGCCCAAATCGAACAAGACAAGATAAAGCATCATCCCTTTTGCAGTACTTACAACCTTTTGCAATTCACAATGGTGTCGGCTAGTACCTGAAATTATTGAATGTAATGGAAGTCATTCGAAAAACAGCTTAAATACAATCACATTGACTAAACCAGCAAACAAAAACACAGTCAACATGCATAATCACAGCCTTAGACCCCACAGAGAAGTAGGGCCTTACTTTAGTATGATCAAGCACATTCTCCTCACCCGTGATGATGCTAAAATATTAAATTCACATTTTCAAGATTTGTCTGACTCCTTTAACACTATATTTTCCAATATCAAATTTTTATGCAGGGAAACAATGAGAAAATCACTTATTTAACACTGATGATTTAGAGAAACAGGTACCCCTTCAAAGCATACTGATGAATTATCAGAAGCTCCACCAAATGCAGTGCAAAAATCAGTTTTGGACTGCCATAATTCAGTCAGTTTCGTAGCATTGGCACGAACTGGTACTCCTGCTTGACCTTGTAATGAAGGGGCAAATGGAGAATTTACTATGGATACAGTTTGACATGTGTCCCATACTTGAGAGCAGAAATCACCCACTGCTGCCTTTGACTGGGAAGGACTTGCTGGTATGCTGGAATTGCAAAGCACATGAACTGATCTGGATGAGGATTGAACTGTAAATAGCTCTGCTGGAAAGTAAACACCATAAGCTACTAAGTTGTTAAACGACGCTTACTTCCTTGGTTACTCTTTTGGGTCAAAATCGAACATGCAAAACCAGGGAGCTTCCTCTCGCCGTTTCCTGATTTGCTCTTCAACCCACAAAACAATGAGGGTAAAATGGTCCGATGCCTTTTGCCCTATCCTTCATTTCCCTGGCTAAGTTTGAAAAACCATATACAAATTAGCTTTCGTAACAGTGAATTTTCCTTGCTATCTACTACAAAAAGCTGAAAGCTATGCAAATCGCTTAGATGGGGAAATTGAAGGAAACAATGAACCAAACATGGCTGTTTTGTTTTCCCACTTTCACTTGCATAGGCCTCCTCCTTGATACCCCGAACCAAACACCACCTAAGTATTATATCGATTAGTGGGAGAATGAGCGGAGCGAACCCTAAGAAAGTTGGTGAGAATGAGAATGGCAATCATGGTCAGAAGTCTGGCAAATACAGTGAAGAAACTGATATTCTTTAACGAAGTAATAAAAGGAATAAAGGGGGAGGAGATCTGTTCTTAAATGAGGTATCTATGATCCCAAGACAGGAATATTGGATGGAAGATGAAAATGGGCACCGTTCATCTTGGAGGAGAAATTCTGATGCGTCATAATGGAGAAGATGATGCATGGGATGGAGGGAATGTTAAAGAAGAAGAACTAGAGGGGGAGGGACCTACTAAGGAGGAAGATGTTAATCATGGTGGGATCAGGATATGGGAGGAAGAAGATGGTCGAACTCATTTTAGTTGCACCAAAAGAGCGAGAAAGAGAATGCGGAGACCCTGCGAAAAGACCCTAATTGTCAAACTTCTAGGGAAGAAGATAGGAGTGACGTTTATGAAGAAAAAAATCACCACTCTCTGGGCTAGAAAAGGCAAAATCAATGTTATAGATGTTGGTAATGACTTCTTCGTAGTCCATTTTAGTGAGACGGAAGATCTTAGTTTTGCTTTGACTGGAGGTCCTTGGATTCTTCTGGGCCATTATTTATCGCTGAGGAAGTGGGAACCAGACTTCAAACCTTATAGTGCTGGCATCGCTAAAATTGCTTCTTGGGTTAGATTACCAAATATCCCAATGGAGTCTTATGATGTAGCTTTCTTCATAAGAATCGGCAATTGGTTGGGGAAGATGATTAAGTGGACAGTACTACCAACTCGCATGTAAGAGGGAGGTTTGCAAGAATATGTGTAGAACTGGACCTATCTCAACCATTAAAGGGGGAATATGTTCTGGACGGGTTTACCAGACAAGTTGAGTATGCAGGGTTGGGCCTTATTTGTTTTGGTTGTGGAAAATATGGCCACAGTACAGATCGTTGCGCTGAAGCAGTAAAGCATCACCCTCAAGCTAGTGATCATGTTGAGGATCAAACGATATCACATGAAAAACAACATGATGAAGCAGCTCCAAGACGTAGCAAAGGTCTGGGACCTTGGATGGTGGTCAATCGTCAGCCAAAGTACCGCCAATTGTAACAGCCCGTTGTACACCGGTATTGTTAACATTAATTATGATATTAAGCGCAGTTACAATCACAGCGATTCATTTAAAAAAATGCGAATAAACTTTTTCTGATTAAAAACTGTGATCGTAACTGAAACACTAGCAGAAGACTTACTTAAACTATTTATACACTTTATTTTACTACATATAAGACACTAAGGGGTTCCCATAAACCCACTTAGCCAATTCCTCACTTTTACGTTTTTACCAACTTAACCAGATTCACTAACTTATTTTTCTGCGAACACAAAACAAAAAATCCAAACCTAGACTCCAGGTTATCCTTTTTCCTTATTCAATTACCTTTCTAACAAGCTATCACACACTCGATTCCGAGCTCGTGAGCTCCGGTTATCGACGTTTGAAGTTGGACAAACAGCATTGCCCACCAACTCCAAAACAGCCTAAAACCTCCAATCTTCACGGAATAAACTGCACCTAACCGCCCAGCCACTGTCTCTCAAACTTTTACACCGTAAAATAGACACCTCAAACTTCGATTTGATATATCTTATGCTTAATTTGACCAAGTAACGAAGCGGGAATTAATTTCCCAACACAGACCCGAATCTGCCCACTGGTATCGTCCAAAACAGGGCAGATTGTGCCATCAGCCACCATGGGCTACGCACACCACCAATGATTATAGGATTTTGACACAGAGTAAGGGACATCTTAAGCTTCAAAATGGCGTATGGAACGTCCCAATCAGACCACTATGGAGAGAGATACACTCTCCCAAAGTTCACCCAAAAACTGCCAATTCTACAGAAAACTCGCCAGAGTTTCCTTTGTATTTCCTAAAATCCTCAATTTTGCATAAGCTATTTAACACTACTATTGTACCTGAAATCCAGCAAAATCCAATGGGTGGCACACACAAGGACCAACAACGCCTTGGGGCACTTACAACCCAATCCAATTTACACTTAAAACATAAGCAGTTTACTTTCAAATCTTTTACGGTTTCAATCACTAACTTTCAATTTCATGCATATATCATCATGCAGATAATCATAAACCTAAAATAGGCCTAAAGTCCTTCCATCATAATAAGCATACATCCATGGCATATTTACAATACTGAATTACAATTACACTTACAACTTTAACTTCAATGTACAATAATCCACATATTACAACTTCACTTAACAAATGAATTCATAACTAAAATGACAAATATGATACACTGAAACAAAATATGCATCACTACTCCACTCATCATCATGCAGGCTTCTTGCCCGCTGCTCCATATCCACTGGTACATCCTGAAATAAATGCCCCGAGACGGGGTGAGATATACGGATATATCTCAGTAACCAAGAGGTTCTGGAGAAAACTCCGCCCAATGGTTCACGTCGATGTATATCAATAGCATAAAAATAACACCACTGTTATAAAACGGGATAAAGCAAGGGATTTAGAGAAAGGGGGTAATATCAGAAAATAACTACGACATGCGGGAATGGTAGCTACCAATACCACGCCATGTCCTCGGCTATACGCCTATGGGTACTACCCCTGGCGTGTTCAGAGAACAACCCACCAAGGTACCCCTTCCAACCATATACACCCGAGACAACCTAGTGTGCTCCCATCCGGATAACACACCACGACCCTCGGTCAACTGGAACTCCCTCTCGGAGACCTATCCAGTGGCAGTCCGGAAAACTTGCTCGAAGGCTAAAAATATCTACTGGCCAGAGATCTGGTACATAAGTACCCACTGTGATAATGCACATGCATGCTCATGCTGTTCTACACTACTCATACACACTTCCTACCGTTGCCATCAACTAGCAAGGTGGAACACAAGAGGGGAACAAGCCCCAGTACCAAGAGGTTACCTTTCTTTTTCCTTCCACTGAGCTCCGCAGAACTCCACTTACAGCTTGATTCACAGGGAACGCCTACACAGAGGAAAATTCCACACACTTAGAACTTTAACCACTCATGAATTTCAAAATAGCATGTGTAAATCACATCACTTACCTCAATCCACTTGGTCCAGGACCAAGGGCAATCCACTGTTTCACTGTTCCAAGTTTATATCCACGTACGACAATCTATACAACCATGCATAGCCGTCAGTTTCAGTCAAAATACGTCAAAACGCGAAAAACGTCAGATTTCATCTCCCCTCCTATAGGGTTCGGCCAAAACAGTGTTATATTGGGTTTTATTTTTCTAAATTTTCTTTCTCATTTTATTTCACTTACTTAGGTTACGCAAAGGCTAGTTCAATCGTCGTTTTTCTGTTTCACGACTTTTCCGCAACGTTTTGCGAATATTACACTTTAGGCACATTTTGCCACTTTCAACACTTATTATTTTTACATTGATCCTTCCACGTGCCAATCACCAAACAACCCATCTAATGATTTTTCATCACACAACTCAACACAAAGTTTTCTAAAACATCAATTTGCTCACTTATACATAAATGGCTGAATCTTTGTTAGCCAAACCAAGGATTTCCACTCAATTCCTATGGTCCACAACTCACATAATCACTTCATATCATCATATAATCACACTACAATTCACTATACCACGCATTAACACAAAACTCAAAAATCCATTTCATGCACTAATTTTTTTCTAAGTTAAAATTCACTTTTTTCGCTTAGAATTTTCATTGCATTTCTAGCATTAATACATCATTCTAAGACATTATCATCTAATAGACATTTTCCATTTGAGCTCTCTAACATCACAAATCAAACAAGCCCTCTTTAGGGTGCATAATCAAAACTCAAAAATCAACCAATAAAATGTTGAAATAACTCACCCAAATGCACGGTATATGGCTCCATCGTGCATGGAAAGTTTAGTTTTTCGCTAAGTGTATAACACTCTGGTTATCACACTTCAGCATATATTTCTCCTGACTATGGCCTAGCTCTTGTAGAAAGATTTTCATCCACACTAGTTCCTTGCAAGCTTTTGTTCTTTTATTCTTTCCAAATTCTTTAAAGATTAGTTCAAAATATTATTTAGAATTACTATCTTCGTGGAAACGATAATCTGGACACTAATAAACCCGTCTTTGGTGGCTGAATTTTTGTACCATGATAAGAGGTTCCCAAAAAATGACAAGACAGATAAAGTGGTTGTGGATGGGAAGAAGCTTTTGTTCTCCCCAGATGCCATTAGAAAGGTGCTCTCCCTGCCAGTGGTGAACAAGTGTCCCTACCAAGACTATATGGGGAAGAGAGATGACCCTATCTTCATGCTGTTGGTGTTGAAGACTCTGCCTTGGACAAATCAGCTTATGCCAAGGGTGCTTTGTGGAAAGGTAGCCTGCAAGATGAGGCCAGAGTCTACTCTCTATTTTCCATCACCAACTTGACACCTTCCACCCACGATGCTACTGTGAAGTGGGAACTCATGGTGCAAAAATATACTGCATCATGAAAAATGCTGCTTTTGATGTAGTACCTCTCATAGGGGGATTCAAGGGTCATAAGGGTCAACATGCATGCACGGTCTAACTATTGACTCCAACCCTTAGAGAGGGGATCAGTGACCCAATGGAATCGACCCCGGAGCAGAGCAGAGTTTTAAAACACTACTTTTCAAACAAGTTTTTATTTTTTATTTTTTTAAGTTAGAAAATTATTTTTAGAAATAGAAATCAAATAGGCCTTAATTAAATAATGTGTTGAGAAACTCGATTTGCTATATCTAATTAAAGGGAATGTGCATAAATATTAATATCTGAAAATCTAGCATTAAGGCTACTTAGTCAAAGGTAACATGATGGATCAGAAATATTAGAAGTATTTTTTTTTTTATTGAGTTAATTCAATCCTAATTACTTCTTTTAGACGAGTTGGTTTCTCTCGGTATTTTCATAAGTTTCGACTCTTTGAATCGACGATGAAATTAATCCGGAATGCAGGGCGAATCATGAATAAATATATTCTCACAAGGATCGAATCGATGCCTTTTTTCTTTTCACTTAGTCAACTCCTTTCGCTACCAAGTGACCTAATACCATGTGTTATGTTGTAAGAAAGAAATTGTCTCATGTAGTAGAAACAAAAGTATAAGTGGGACTCACATGTAAGAGGAGAAAGAAAAAATAGAAGTGAGACTCATCCCTCTTTTGTGTGTGTAGGAAATTGGCTTATCTTATGTAAGATGGATAAATATAACCCTTGTTATATTAGAAGTATTATTTATTATCATTATTCTGATGCTTTTATGTAAAATCATTCATATTTTTTTTTCATTCTCCTTCCTCTCTTCTTTCTTCAAATAATTTTTTATTTAATCGAATTGAGATGATTTGCCACCTTTAACATAAATTCATGTTTTAATTTTTTTTTTTTTGGTATTTGTCTAATAATTGGTTTCATTATTTTCTCTCTCAGAGGTGAGAAATGAGAATTGAGACAATAGAGAAGGAACGGTGAACGATCCGAGCACAGCAGCAACTCCAGCTCACCCGCTTAGGCCGGATCTTATTTTCTGCCATTCTTATCTTTCCTCCTTTGGAATTCCAACAACACCTTTCTATCATTCCAACCAATTCAACATTCTAAACTACCAACAACAACAACAACAACAACAACCTCTCTCTTCCCCAAAAATCCCAAACAAAACTTAAAAAAAAAAAAAAAACATTTTATTTCCTTTTTTAAAATTTTTACTCATAGATAGAATAAAATAGAATAGAACAGAACAGAACAAGAATAGGATAATATTATGAAGGCAAAACAAACTGTGTGTTTGGTTCTCGTACCCAATACGTGAACAGGTGTTGGGTTGGTATGTTCTTAAATGGGCAATGTAACTGGAACTGTGGCTGCGAAATTCGCTTTTTTCCCGCCAGACCCACCAACGTACGAGGTTTTCAGGGGGCAAGATGGGAGGCTCGTGTTCTCCAGCGTCACCGCCGACAAAAACGTCGACCTTCATCTTCTTCATACAAAAGGTGGCAACAAGATCGTTGCCACCTTCTGGAAACACCCTTTTGCAAGGTTCACCTTTCTCTACTCGCATGGCAATGCCGCTGACTTGGGTCAGATGCAAGAGCTTTTCATTGAGCTCAGGGCTCACCTTCGTGTCAATATCATGAGGTATGTTATTGGATTCCAATTTTTGTTTTTCTATTCACCTGTTTTTGTTTCGTCAAATTTTTCCTCTTTCGGTTATATATATAGTTATAATATTGTTCCTGCTATGCAAAGTTTGCTTGTTTAATTTAAAACCCCTTTTTTTTTAATGAAATTTCTTTCTTTTCTCGAGATTTAAGTTTGATGCTCGTGTTTTATTTTAAATTGTTATTATTATTTTTTTATTATCGCTGCATATAGGGAATGGGAAAGTGAGCAGTTTTGGCATATGGCTTTTATATATTGGGTTTTATGATTCTTATTTAATATGTGAATTCAATTTTTCCTACGCACTTTTTGATTTTCGTGCTGACATGAATCCTACATGTGATTTTTTTCTTATACATGGGTCCCACATGTTTTTTATCTCTACAACATAGATTTCAATTCTATCCATGAGAATCATACAACCCTTGTATATTATATTGACAAAGGTTAATTTTGTCAGATATTGTGTATGCTTCTAAACCTGTTGGTGTGCTTTGTATCAAGGTTTTGTTGATTATGTATCTGCTTAACTTCCATTTTGCTTTTTTATTTTTTTGGGTACATTTTTTGGAGTATGAGTAAGATTCCTTTCTGAATATTTTTTTTGAAACTTTGTGTTACTTTTCAGCTATGACTATTCAGGATATGGAGCATCTACAGGTAAGGTAAGTAACTCACATTGGATTCCTTTTCCTCCCTTCTTTTTTCATTTATTTTTTTTGTTGGTTCTGTGATTTTATAGGGTTGTTTTTCAAATAAAATTTCGGGGACTCTCAAATTGAACTCAAACAAGTATAGGTTGTCATGAGAAATATGATATAAGAAAGCAAGACTATCAGTTACATTTGAATTCTCTGTTTTTTCTCAAAATCATTTTGTCCACAAATCTAACTGAATGATTTATTTGTGGATTATATCTCAAACTGTGATAGCCAAACGAGTTGAACACATATTATGACATAGAGGCTGTGTATGATTGTTTGAAGAATGAGTATGGAATTAAACATGAAGAGCTAATTTTGTATGGTCAATCGGTTGGTAGCGGACCCACGGTACACTTGGCTTCTAAGTTGAGGGAGTTGAGAGGTGTTGTTATTCACAGTGGCATCCTTTCAGGGCTAAGGGTCTTGTACCCTGTCAAGATGACATTGTGGTTTGACATATTCAAAGTAAGTTTTGCCTTTAAGTGTTGTTATTCATAATTCTTAACTTGTTGCATTATTTATCACTGATGTCTTGTATTGACAAAGATCTCTTTTATCATTTCAGAATATAGACAAAATAAGACATGTTAACTGCCCAGTCTTAGTTATACATGTACGTATATCTTTCTATCTATGTTTCTTTTTAGTTTCTGCATTTATACCTCTTTCAGTTTTCAAACTTGCTTAATAGTTTCTTTCTTGAGGCTTCTATCCTGAAGAGATTGTTATTTTTTTGGTTTTGGTTACATGAAGAGATCGATTTATAATTCATTTTTCTATCTCTGTCAGTGAGTTATTCATATGGAGGGTAGGTTGATCCCCTGGAAGAGTAGAAAAGAATAAAACAATCAGGATTGTGTGGGTTATTTAGATTGATTTGTAATCGCACGTCACACAATGCATGTTAATTTATTTTTTTATTTTTTTGGTATTCCATGTTAATTTATTTTAGCTTACTAGATTGATGTCATTTGAATGAAGAACTTAGGGCATGTTTGGTGCATAATATAGGATGAGGTCTGATAGTATAAGACCTGGTAGTATAAGACCTGATTATACAAGACCTGCTTAAATTTGAATACTATCCAGCGTTTGGTATAATATTGTATAAGATAATATCCTCCAATATTTTAAAAGTTAATATATCAAAAAAAATTATTTTAATATATAAATATTGAAATGATATATTAGTTCTTCGAAATTGTACTTGTAAGCAATATTAATACACCAACCCCTTATTAGGCCTAATCCACCACTCCTATGCCTGATTAAGTTATACATCATTTTGATGTATAAAGGGATCCTGCTGTATAAGCTTATACTATACGATGGTCACACCAAACAATTGAAAATACCATAACGTATAGTAAGCTTATACTATCAGGCCTTATACATCACACCAAACACACCCTCAGTGTTTAGGAACCTGATGGTGTTTGCATTCAAGAAGTACTATTCTTTTTCATTCAATCAGCAAATTAGAAGAAAGTATTATGTACCCAGTATACCTTTTAACCAGTTTACAGAAAGTCTTCGGTATTGTTACAAGGATGTAAAACTTTTTAGTCTATTATTTCCTCTTCTTAAAAGAATAGACTAGCTTAAATACCTCTACAAAGTGCAAACAGATTTTACTTTCTGGAGAAAAAACTGAAATGACAAACACTGGAGACAGCAGCTGAGACCATTTAAATAAAGTGCTGTTTTCAGAGCATTACTAAAAAATTTCTGGCTTACCTGAAGTTGTAAAGCAATATGTGATTCAAATAAAAATGTTAAACATGTGCAGAATGTTCAATGGGATGGATATGTTCATAGGAAGATTGATGCTACAATTGGATGCTAATGTCAATGCAGACACCTATTCATTGTTAATGATTCAATATATATATTTATACATGCTGTTAGTCTATAACTTTGATTCTTGTATGCATAAGCATAATAAATATGCCTTTTTCCAACGCTTCTCCAATTATGCTTTTCTGTGTTGGTTGTGTTCTACTGAGATTGAAACTTGGTAGAGCATGCACCTTTTGTCCTAATTCCTAATGAAGTAAAAGATGAAAATGAGGTAGAATATGTTTAACAAATATTTGGCATTTATCTGTTTCTGCAAAAATAAAGCTGTTTTATTTAAAATGGTTGTTCTTGCTTTTATGTCTATACCTTGAAGCCAACAACATAATCAATGCGTAGATTTTAGAATATCAATTCATCTTTGCATTTCTCCAGTTGTTGGAAGATGTTGCCAGACATATATTGAACAGAAACAATCTATTATTTGATAAGTCCAACCAGCATATAGCATGATAGCCATCACCGTAAATGAAACAAAATTTGAGTAGGAAAATTAGGAGTTGTTGGGGTCTCAGTTTTGTGTACTGTTCATGAATTCGGTACTCATACAAACACTTTCTCTGACATGGATCTTTGTCTGAGTGGCGTATGCAATCTTAGATGAAATAATACACTTTCCAGATGCTAATAATAGTTTTGTTTGTCTGCTTGTGTATTATGGGCAGGGAACAAATGATGATATTGTTGATTGGTCCCATGGAAAGCGATTGTGGGAACTTTCCAAGGAAAAATATGACCCTTTGTGGGTTAAGGGTGGTGGCCATTGCAACCTTGAAACTTTCCCTGAATACATCAAGCACTTGCGCAAGTTCCTAAATGCCATGGAGAAACTCTCGATCACAGGACAAATGAACAAACAACTCACTGAAAATCCTAGTATTAGTGAATCCAGACCAAACAAATGTTTAATATTTTGTAAAAGATAGCTTTATCTATTTTGAGGTTTTTGATGTAGGGAATCAGAACCATGTTTGATTTAATGTTGAGACCGACACCACAGGGAGTATCCGTTCTACTTTGACTCATAGGTTCAGGTTTTTGAAGCCAATCTATTTTATTAGAATTGAAGGATGCATTTGATCCAAATCTTATTGAGATAGCCATTTTTTAGATAGAGAACTCCCTGTGGTATCACTATAATGTAGAACTTAAAATAAAAACAACTATTTTTTTGTGGAGAAGACAAAACTTGTATTTCTCTTTTTCTTGTGATATGTTGCTTACAATATGGATTAGTTTATATAGGCACTAGATTGCCTTTCCATAAACCAAACATTAAATTAGCCATAACCCACAAAACTAAACTTCCAACTCTTGGCCTCTCTAACTCTTGGCCTTTCACTTTCTCACAACTCTTGGCCTTTCACTTTCTCACAACTCTTGGCTTTTCACTTTCTTACAACTCTTGGCCTTTCACCTTCTCACAACTCTTGGCTGCTTAATTAAGACTATTAAATATAAAACTAACAAAACATTTAAAGTTTATTCAACAATTCTCCTTCATAAACTTAAATGGTTCTGCCATCTTTCATCCCAAGCATCTTCTTACAATTGTTGAGCAGCAACGTCGGCAGTGGCTTTGTGAAGATGTCCCCGACTTGCTCTTGACTGGTCACGTGTGTTAGCTCCACATTTCCTTCCTTTACTTGATCCCGGATGAAGTGAAATCGGACGTCAATATGCTTGCTTCTTTCATGATTTACCGGGTTCTTGGCTAGCTCTATTGCCGACTTATTGTCAATTCGGATCACAGTTTGGCCGACTTGTTTTTCCTCCAACTTGCTTAGCAAATTCCTGAGCCACATTGCATGACAAACACACCAAGATGCAGCTACATATTCAGCTTCACATGTCGACAGTGTCACAATAGGTTGCTTCTTCGAAATCCAGGTGAATGCCGTGTTGCCCATGAAAAACACATAACCAGCCGTGCTCTTTCGATCATCTACATCTCCACACCAATCACTATCAGAATATCCAATCAACTTGTATTTTGCCGAGCTCGAGTAGTGTAACCCGTGTGAAACTGTACCTTGAACATACCTCAGAATTCTCTTTACCGCCTTCCAATGTGTGTATCTCGGCTCCTCCATGAACCGACTTACTATGCCGACACTTAACGAGATATCCGGCCTCGTGCATGTGAGATAACGTAGGCTTCCCACCAAACTTTTGTACTTGCTTGCATCAACACGGTCTCCTCCATCAAACTTAGAGAGTTTTGAACCGGGTTCCATTGGTGTTGAAACTGGGTTGCAATCTTCCATCTTGTACTTCTTCAAAATCTTTTTTGCATAAGCCTCCTGTGACACGAAGATTCCCTTCTCATTTTGTTTTACTTCCAAACCAAGAAAGAACTTCATCAAACCGAGATCTGTCATTTCGAACTCTCTTGTCATTGTGCTCTTGAACTCTTGTATCATCTTGGCATTGTTTCCCATAAAAATGAGGTCGTCAACATAAAGAGCCACAATTAACAAGTCTCCTCCATTTTTCTTGACATAAACAGCATGTTCATATGGACATTGTTCAAGTCCATTCTCCTTGAAATATTTGTCAATACGAGCATTCCATGCCCGTGGTGCTTGCTTCAACCAGTAAAGTGCTTTCTTCAATCTCAGCACCTTCTTCTCTTCTCATGCCTTCATGTAGCCCGGCGGTTGTTCCACATAAACTTCTTCTTCAAGAACACCATTCAGAAATGCCGACTTTACATCCATTTGATGCATTGGCCATCTGTATTGAGCAGCCTGTGAGATGAGTAGCCGAATTGTCTCCATCCTTGTAACAGGGGCAAACACCTCGTCATAGTCAATTCCAGCCTTCTGCTTATAACCTTTTGCAACTAGTCGAGCTTTATATCGTTCTATCTCCCCTTGAGCATTCATCTTCTTCTTGAACACCCACTTCACTCCAATGGGCCGACTTCCTTCTGGTAGCTCGGCTAACTCCCATGTGTTATTTCGGTCAATGGCTTCTATCTCCTCATCCATGGCATCTTGCCATTTCTTATCTCGGATGGCTTCTTCAAAACTTATGTTCTCAGAGTCTGCAAGAAGACAAACAAAATGTACCTCACTTGTTGACTCATATATGTCTTGTATGCTTCGCATCCTGGGTTGTCGTACCTCATCTTCATCATCAGAAGCTTCAGGACTTGCCGGGTTGATAATTTGTGTTGAGATTCCGTCTTCAAAGTTTACCTCAGAAGAATTATTCCAGTCCCACTCATTTGCTTCATTGAGCTTACATCTCTGCTTACTATGACTTTCTTGTTGACGGGGTCAAACAACTTATACCCCTTTGTTTTTTCATCATATCCAATAAAAACATATTTCTTGCTTTTATCCTCGAGCTTGATTCTGAGCTGGTCCGGTATATGTGCATAGGCTACACTGCCAAAAACTCTGAGATGAGCCACTGAAGGCTTTTGACCGCTCCATGCTTCCTGTGGAGTTTTATCATCCAAGTTCGAATGTGGACATCGGTTCTGCACATACACAGCACACTGCACAGCTTCCGCCCAAAACTCCTTCGGCATCCTTTTGTTCTTCAGCATTGACCGAACCATGTCAAGAATAGTCCGGTTCTTCCTTTCAGCCACGCCATTCTGTTGTGGTGAGTATGGTGCTGTTAGAAACCTCCTTATCCCCTGTTCCTCACAGAAAGACATAAACGCTGTTGAGGTATATTCCCCACCTCTGTCAGACCGCACCGATTTGATATAGCTTCCTGTTGCCTTCTCAATCATCACCTTGAACCTTTTGAACACATCAAACACCTCAGACTTCTCCTTCAGAAAGTAAACCCAAGTTTTCCGTGAGAAATCATCAATAAAGGAAATAAAATACTTCTTACCGCTGAAGGAACCCGGATTGATGGGTCCACACAAGTCGGTATGTATTAGTTCCAGAGGTTGCTTAGCCCGGAATCTTGCCATCTTCTGAAACGTGGTCCTGACATGCTTGCCAAGTACACAACTCTCACAAAAATTTCCTTCAAAGTTGATGCCAGGTAACCCTTCCACCATCTTCTTCTTTGCCAACTCGGTTAGACCACTATAATGTAGGTGACCAAACCGGAGATGCCAAAGTGACGCCTTATCTTCCACCTCGGCTTGTAAACATTCAACCTGTACGCATTTCAAATTCAGTTTATACATACGATTCTTACCCATTTGAACCCGAACTATCAGCCGACCTCGCTCATCTTTCAAATACAATACCCGGTCTTTCATAATAACCGAGTAACCTTTCTCCATCAGTTGACCCATACTTAAAATATTGCTTTTTAGGTCGGGTACATAGTACACATCTCGAATTGAGCCAATTAACCCGTCCTTTTGTAGGAAACAGATCGTACCTCGGCCTTTTACCTCAACCTTTGAGGCATCCCCGAACGAAACATGTCCGGTTTCCACCTTTCTCATCTCCTTGAAGAAGTCCTTATGTCCGCACATGTGGTTGCTCGCACCCGTGTCAAGATACCACTCCATGTCATCGTCTGGACTTCCTTTACTGTGTGTCATTAACAAGACACCATCCTTCATCTCGCCTTCTGTGGCTAGGTTGGACGTCTCCTCCACCTTTTTCTCCTCTCTGCATTCTCTTGCGAAATGTCTGACTTTGCCACAGTTGTAACACTTGTCCGAGTTACAATCTTTTGCATAGTGACCAAACTTTCCACATTTGTAACACTCGATGTTTGAATAATGTGACCGACCTCCTCGTCGACCTCGTCCTCTTCCTCTCCAGTTTTGTTGATTTGACTGTCCTACCTCATCACTATACACTTCTTGACTTCGGCCTCGACCTCTGCCACCACGGCTAGTACCTCGTCCACCGCGGCCACGTCCTCTACCTCGAAAATTTTGAGAATAGAGCATCTTCTCATCTTTAATTGTTGCTTGGGTCTGAAGTTCCTGCTCAAGAGTTTCCTTCTTCTTCTTCTTTCTTTGTTCATGCGCTTCAAGGGAACCCGCCAACTCGTCAATGGTGAGTGTAGACAGGTCCTTGGACTCCTCTATGGCACAAACCACGTTTTCGAACTGGTCTGTCAAAGATCTCAAGATTTTCTCCACCACTCTGGTGTCAGGTATATCTTCTCCATTCCGTTTTAACTGGTTCACAATTCCTTGAACCCGGGCAACGAACCCGGATACTCCTTCCGTGTCCTTCATCTACATTCCCTCCAACTCGGCACGAAGGGTTTGAAGCCGGACTTGTTTAACCCGGTTAGCTCCTCTATAGACATTTGCTAAGATGTCCCAGGCTGCCTTTGAGGTCTCACAATTTGCTATCTTCTTGAACCCGGATTCGTCTACAGCTCGAAAGAGCATGAATAACGCCAGCTTGTCTTTTGCACGCGTCTCTTTCAACGCTTTGGTTTGAGTCGCCGAATGGCCTCCAGTGTCCTGTGGTTCTACAAAACCTGCTTGAACATTCTCCCAAGCGTCCTGGGATCCGAGAAGAGCCTTCATCTGGATGCTCCAATTCTCGTAGTTCTCCTTCGTCAACTTAGGTAGTGCCATATCACTCCCCCTCTCCATAGCTCTGATACCAATTTGTGATATCACTATAATGTAGAACTTAAAATAAAAACAACTATTTTCTTGTGGAGAAGACAAAACTTGTATTTCTCTTTTTCTTGTGATATATTGCTTACAATATGGATTAGTTTATATAGGCACTAGATTGCCTTTCCATAAACCAAACATTAAATTAGCCATAACCCACAAAACTAAACTTCCAACTCTTGGCCTCTCTAACTCTTGGCCTTTCACTTTCTCACAACTCTTGGCCTTTCACTTTCTCACAACTCTTGGCCTTTCACCTTCTTACAACTCTTGGCTTTTCACTTTCTTACAACTCTTGGCCTTTCACTTTCTCACAACTCTTGGCTGCTTAATTAAGACTATTAAATATAAAACTAACAAAACATTTAAAGTTTATTCAACACTCCCAAGTGGTGTTTGGTATTGCTTGGGTTAATTATAATCATTATGAGAAAAATATTGTTCTTGTTATGATCATTTAGAGTATAAAAAGAGCACATAGACTGCTTTTCTTATCTTGAAAGTGGATTGAAATATCTTATGTATGATCAGCAGGTAGCGTAGTGATAGAAACCAAGCTCGGTATGTTTGCTTCTAATTCGGGAGATAACGGCCCTTTTGATTTTGAAACCATTAAAAAAATCAAAATAATGATGCACTTATTGAAGATGGAAGGTGAGAAGAGAATATGCTAAATAGATATAATATAAAATTATTAATTTAATATTCACTTATCAATTTATGTTTTGAGTTTAATTGATTCTTTATGTAGTATAACAGGGATAACACTTTCTCACTTACGGTAATTCGCCATGAGTGAGTTGGACACTTAATCCTAATCCAAAATTATAAAGTTTCATGTTTATAAATCTTTTTAGATAGTCACTTCTCCATTCCTAACCCATATAATACTCTCAGATCACACTTTTCCTGTCATTCTTTATCACATCACTCCCCCAAATTGAAGCTGACTTGTTAGGTTGCCATGTCATGATATCAGAAAATTTCAATTATATATGGGTTTAATGTTTCTTCGGACAATGTAAATAAGTTATCTTTATTAATTTCTAAAACAATGTCATTTTAGAATGAAAAATTAAAAAATTATAATGATAAAGATTATTTTAACCCTGAAATAAATTATATTATAAAAACACCTTGATTTTCGCCCCAAAACAACATTATTTTAGGCTCAATGAAGATAACTTATTTGCATTTATCGTAGAAAAAGCGAACATATTATATATATATATATATATATGATTTGATGTTTCTCATGTTGTAAGAAATAAAATTATCTCATACACACACATAAAAGTATATGGGGCCGATGTGAAGAGAAGAGAGACAATGAGAAAACATGGGCTCCACAAACTTTTATATGTGTGGGAGATAAAATTATCTCGTGTAATATGAGAAACATTAATATCATATATATATATATATATATATATATATATATATATGACAGGATCAACTTACACCGGTGTAAGAATAAAAAATCTTACACCAAATTTGAACCGTTTATTTCCGTGCATCCAATGGTTGAGATTTATTGGGAATTAAAAATTAATTAATGAGTTAGACTTAATAAATCTCAACCGCTAGATGCAGAAAATTAATGGTTAAGATTTGGTGTAAGACTTATAATTCTTGCACCGGTGTAAAATGATTTTTCCCTATATATATATATGGTTTAGTGAGTGTACAGTGACTGGATGTAAAAATCGGTCCAGTGCACTATGTTTTCCCACGAGAACACATTTATAGTAAAATTATAACTATGTTCTCCTGGGAGAACACCATGTCAATATTTTTGCACTATGTTCTCGCGGGAGAACATAGTACACTAGACCGTCCAGTCACTTTATTTTCATTTTTCCTTATATATATATATATATATATATATATATATATATATATATGGGATAGGATCCTTTGACACTGGTGTCAAATTTTGAAATTTGACACCAAATGTTATCCGTTGATTTTTGCCAATCAACGGTTATCATTTATTGGGAATCAAACTTATTAATTAATATTATGTCCCAATAAATGATAACCGTTGATTAGCGAAAATCAAAGATTAAGATTTGGTATAAATTTTCAAAATTTGACACCAGCTAGTGTCAAATAATTATATTATATTATATTATATATATATATATTCTTTCCATCAGGGCATAGTAGTCCCTGTCCATGTTGTATTGATATCCCCTTCCCCAAACAAAAAAATGTTCAGTTTGGCACTTTGAACAGCATTTTGACAATCATTGTATCGATAATATTCAACATTTTTCGTTGGTAAGCCATTCCTCTTCAATAAGAAATTTATTATGCAATTTGTAGTGTGTGATTTGTATTATTTTGATGTTAAATTTCATTGTGTATCGTTCCATGTTAGCATTAGTCAATGTGGGAGATTTTGTTTATTTTTTTTTTAAAAAATTGCTTACATAATTGTAGGTAGTATAACATACTAACTAGCTAAATAGAAGCATATCAACTTACATCGGTATAAGAATAATAAATTTTACATTAAATTTTAATCGTCGATTTTTGTACGTATAACAGTTATAATTTATTGAGAATTAATAATTGATCATGACCTAAAATATGTGAGATGGAAGCCCAATTCAATAGAGACCCAGAAAGCCCAAGGGTTACAACCTAACCTTGAAGGAACCGAGTCCATCCCACGTACGAGCCGTGGGCATCTCGCCAACTTGGTTAACAGCAAAAAGACTTAGCTTGCAAGAAAGGAAGATTAACGAGATTAGTAGCTCAGAACAACTTCGCCTCCACATGAACCAAATAACTGACGACAACATTAGCTCGACGCAACATCTACTACAGCTAGCCTGACTATAGGTATTTCGCCCAAAGAATAGCCTGTGAAAAGCCACCACGCTCCACTAATAGGAGTGAATACCGCAATAGAAAGGCTGCATGAAGTGATGCATCCCTCCACTATAAATACAGAAGCATTTAACCAAGGTAAGATCATCTATCCCTGAATACTTGAACTATATTGAATATTGGAATGAATTGAGCGTCAGAGTGTCTTGCAGGTGCCCCCCTAGTCTCCTCAAACTGCTTATACATCAGGCAACCAAGATCAACCATCTCTCCAGAAGCTTATCATCTCAAGCCCAATCATCAACATCATTTACCTTCAAATGTGTGTGGTCAGGTTCAGCCATTAGTTGTTGGACTGATCATTGACGTTTTCTATCGATAAACTTCGACTCGCACTCCATATAAATCAAAAACGTGGTTGATACCAGGAGCAAGATGGCGAAATTGGTCAAAGAAAAAAAAACCAAAGAGGACAACCATCTTAAAGGAGAACATTTGTAGAACCTTCCTGGCAGAACAGCCACGGGGATGTGATGGTTGTCATTTCTTCGGGGGCCGCTCAGTGTATGTCTGTCTGTGTGTCATTGGCACTTATCACATTTTTTGATGTGGTCATGTGCATGATTCTCTGTGGTCGGCCAATAAAAGCTTGCCCTGAGTGCCTTCCTAGCGAGGGACCGCCTGCCCATCTGGTGGCTGTTTAAACCTTCATGGATCTCTTTTAGCACATACTCAGCATTTTTTGGATTTAGACATTTGAGGAGCAGTTGGGAAGATCCTCTTTTGTATAGTCGGCCTTCTATCAAGGAGAAGTTTTCACTTCTTTTGAGTTTTTTTCTAGCCTCCTTATGATCAGGGGGTAGCATTCCTTCGGAGAGGTATTTAACAATTGGGTCATCCATGTTTCTTCTTCGACTTGGACAGGAGTGTCATAGACGGTCATAATGATGCATAGGGAGGGGAGACTATGTTGCACCACCGATCGGTTGTTTCCCGGGCTTTTGGTGCCCGCCAACTTGGCCAGTATGCCTGCTCTAGTATTTTTTGATCGCCTTATATGTTCTACTCCAACGACTTTAAAACTTTTCAATAGTTCTTCGACCTTTCCTAAGTATTTGGCCATCAAAGGGCCTTTTGCTTGGTACTCCCCTAATATTTGGAATGTCACCAACTGAGAGTCGTTGAACACTTTAAGATGTTCTGCCACTAACTTTGGCTTTAATGAGCCCAACGATGATGCCTTCGTATTCTGCTTGATTTGTTGGTTAGAAAGTTTTCTACTGCTACTCTATTTGGATTTTTAGTGATAATTCTATCACCGAACCATTTGGAGTTTGATGATCCATCAATGAAAAGTTTCCAGAAGATCTATGTCTCTTAGGTCCTAGCTTTAACGGGCCCTGTCAAGTAGGTTATTTCAGCAATAAAATCAGTTAGAGCCTGGGCTTTGATGGTTGTTCTAGGTTCAAAACTGATCTGATATTCTGAGAGTTCAATCACCCAAGACATCATACGCCTAGCAATATCTGGTTTGTGAAGAATCTGCGTGATCGGTTGGTTAGTCTTGACAATGATCAGGTGGCATTGAAAATATGGCCTTAATCTTCGAGCGGCAAAAACTAGGGTAAGTGCGACCTTTTCTAATTATTAGTAATGTAGCTCGGCACCCTACAGGACTTTGCTGATGAAGTAGACTGGTCTTTTTCCGTCGAATTTGGATTCTTTGATCAAAGTGGTGCTTATACTCTGTTCCTACTACTAGGTGTTTGGTCAAGATAGGGGGGAGGATAACACTATTTTGAATTCTTGGAATGCTTTCTCACACTCATTATTCCAATGGAAACTGATCTCTTTATTTAGTAGGCCAAAAAAGGGGAGGGACTTATAGGCTGAGTTCGCCAGGAAACAAGTCAAAGCTGTGATCCTTCCTATTAGCTATTGCACTTCTTTAAATGTTTGGGGTGTTCTACTATCAAGTATCGCCTTGCACTTGTCTAGGTTTACCTTAATGTCTCTTTCGTTTAGCATGAAGCCAGGAAATTTTGACATGGTCATCTTCCGATCGAGACTTTGCAATCATGTCATCAATATACACTTCAATAATTTTGCTGATATGATCTTTGAACACTTTGTTCATCATTCTCTAATACATGGCTCCTACGTTTTTGAGACCGAACGACATCATGGTGTAGCAATAGTTGGCGTCATGGGTAATCAAGGCTGTTTTGTCTTCGTTTTCTTTGAGCAGTGGTATCTGGTTGTAACCTGAGTATGCATCCATGAAGGATAAAATTTTGAAATCGAACGCGTTGTCGACGAGCTGGTCAATTCTTGGGAAGAGGTAAGCGTCTTTGTTCAGGTAGGTGTAATCAACACACATTTTCCAAGCTCCACTAGATTTTTTAACCAAGACAGGGTTAGCCAACCAAGTTGTGTAATTGATTTCTTCGATGAACCCGACATCGAGTAGTCTATGTACTTCAGCGTCAATGACTTTATAGAGGTTTGGTCTGAGTTTACTCCTCTTTTGGGCTATTAGTTTTGCTTTCGGGTCAATGGATAACTTCTGACAACAAAAATCAAGGTCGATGCCTGGCATATACGATGGTTTCCATGCGAAAAGATCTTTGTTGCTTTGGAGGAGTTCGATTAGCTTTATCTTCGAACCCAGGGACATGGTCGCCTCGATGGTTGTGATATGCTCTTCAGTTTTGCCAAGGATCAAATATTCAAGTGCTCCATCTAGAGTGTTCATCCTGCGGGTCATCTTTAGCGTCGAACTCGACCATGTAGCGTTTCTGATTGCTCTTTTCTTTCGGGTTTGAGCTTTTGGGCTGGTCGGGGTCCGTTCCGAGGGGTTGCTTTCTCACACTAAGGGGTTGCCCTTTGTCTTGGAAAGTCACCGCCAACAGTGGATAGAAGCTTATGTTTTATCAGCTTTTGGTTTCCTTAGACTATGGCTATCTTGTTATCTTTGGCGACAAATTTCATGGCGAAGTGGGGGTGGGAAATGCTGGAAGGTGGAGATTACTCTTCTCCCTAGGATGGTGTTGTAAGCAGAGGGGGTATCCAGGACCAGGAAATGTACATCAGTAGACTTCCAGGTCGGAGGGGTTCCTAGTGAAAATCGCAACTCAATCATTCTAAGTGATTTAGTAATTGTTGCATTGAAAACTGATAGCTCACTTATGACTGGTTTCAAGTTCTTTAAGTCGTAACATAAAGCTTCAAGGCAGGGCAAGAATAGGATATTTTTTGAACTTCCATGGTGATGAAATACACGGTTGACACCGAAGTTGGCAATAACTGTTTGGATAACCAGGGGGTCATTATGCTCGGAGATTATTCCTTCGAGTTCTTCTTTTTCATACACGATTTTTGATTTTCTGGGTTGTTTTGGGTTTCTGGTTTGGCAATTGGTCTGCCAGAGGTGTCTTTTCCTAGCGTTTATAGTTTCTCCTCTACCATCTAAGCCTCCAGAAATCATATTGACGAAACTGTGCTTGATTATAGCAGAGGATTCACCCTATTGGTTGCCTTTATTAGTTATCCTTTGGTATTCTTTATTCGACCTGTAGGTTGCTTTTTTCTTTTCATGGGGGTCTCTGGGTCATCTATGCTCAGTCGGACCCATTTTTCTCTTATCGCGGGATGGACTCTGGTCGGTTCGGTAGTGTCTCTATATTATTGTTTACGGTCTTTTTTTTGAACTTTTCCTTTGAATCTTCTGGGTGTGCTCCCTTTGATGAACTATTCTTTTTCCATGCACTCGTCAGTGGAATGGTGTTATGTATTTTCTAGTTATTTGAATAGAGATTCGGAGAAGAGAGAAAAAGAGAGGGAAATCAGAAGAGAGAAGAGAGTGTCAAACTTTTCATGCCTTTTCTCTTCACAAATGTCTTTTTAATACATGCTAACAAACACATGCTAACAAACTCTAACAGAATTAAAGTAATTATTCCCTGTGCTACATACTAGCAACACCCTTAGATCAACACTCCCATTACACTTAAATGGACTCAGCCCTTAACACTGATACTGGTCCAAGTAAGTGGGCCGTCTAATAACCCTCTTGGGTGCACCAACCATATGGGCCGTAACATCCCCTTGTGGTTGAAGAACCGCCTCATCCTTGAGGTGGCGTGGATAAGACGCGTCCTGAGCAACAGCAGGGACAGGTGGGCCCGCGTCAGAAAAGGGGATTGGACCTGAAGGGCGCTCAGCCATTGGATCACTGGTGGCAATGGGCAGATGGACGGATGGGATTGTAACCCTTAGCTGATCTGATTGAAGTGCAGGGCTGGGGTATGGGTTCACTTTCAACCTGCTAGAAACATTGAAAGGGCGTGAGATGGGTGAGTCGTTTCCAAGCGAAGAGGTCAGATCGAGTGCCGGTGTACCCATCGGACCGGAACGAAGAAGGGGGTTCTCCATAGCTTCACGTGCGTCTTCCCAAGTGGAATCTTCAGGGGGTAGACCCTCCCACTGAATCAATAGTTGGGAAATCTGATTGTCATTGCGCCAGATTGTGCGAGTTGCCACTACCGCTTGGGGTCGATGGACGGTGGTGAAATCAGTAGGCAACTGTGGAAGAGGGTGAATCTGGGGTGGCTGATTTGAACGGAAGGGCCGTAATAAAGCCACATGAAAGACAGGATGCACGCGTGATGACTCAGGTAGATCCAATCGGTATGCCACGAGCCCTATTCTCTCCAAGATGCGGAAAGGGCCGTCGTATCGTAAGCTCAGTTTGTGAGAAGACC
Organism: Gastrolobium villosum; assembly: GCA_032173675.1. Lineage (NCBI taxonomy): Eukaryota > Viridiplantae > Streptophyta > Magnoliopsida > Fabales > Fabaceae > Gastrolobium > Gastrolobium villosum. The sequence goes on along the minus strand of JAVKPL010014899.1, from coordinate 43,694 downwards.
GACGTTGGACCGACAATTGGCGGTAAGGCTGAAGACGGAGAAGTACTTGGTCACCCACGGCAAAGGTAATGTCTTTTCGCTTTTTGTCAGCAATTGATTTCATATGTTGTTGAGCTCTGATCAGGTGAATTTTTACCCTTGTGAGGATATCAGCTCTTGTTGTGAACTCTGAGTCTACGGCCTCGTTGGAAGAAGACCCCAAAGTATAAGCGAGCATATTGGGTGGTGGCTTGCCAAAGATGATGTGGTAAGGAGACATACCCGTAGAGCTATGGGTAGTGGTGTTGTAATGGTACTCAGCCCATGCCAAGTGCTTGGCCCATGCCGCCGGAAAGTCATGTGCAAATGCACGAAGGTACAACTGTAAACTTCTGTTTAGTCGCTCGGTAACCCCATCGGTCTGTGGGTGATATGCTGAACTAAACTTGTGACTGGTGCCTTGCAGCTGAAAAATAGTTCGCCAGAAATTACTTAAAAATATGGGGTCACGGTCCGAGATGATGGATTGAGGGATGCCATGAAGTTTCCCAACCGTATTCCAAAAAACTTGGGCGACCTTATATGCTGTGTACTGAGACGGTAAAGGGGCAAAGTGAGCACCCTTGGAAAAGCGATCAATTACCACCATTATTGCTGAAAACCCCGAAGAAAGAGGCAGGTGAGTAATAAAATCCATTGCTAGATCTGTCCAAATTTGGTCGGGTGGTGAAATTGGTTGAAGCAATCCGAAAGGGTAATGGTTGGGAGGCTTAATCTTTTGACAAATCTCACAGTTTTGCACAAAGTGAGTGACATCCTTACTAATTGATTTCCAGGTAAAATTCTGGTTGATTCTGTTGAGCGTGCCACGGACACCCGAATGCCCACCCTGAACCGAGGAATGGAGATCCTGGAGCAGTTGAGGAATCAATTGTGAGCCAGCTGGTAAAAAGAGGCGTCGGTGATGAAACAACAAGTTGTCCTTAACATGCCATTGAGGCATAGCTGCTGGTGTTTGAGCGAGAGTCTGCAAAATAGAAGCAGCATAAGGATCTTTTTGTAACTCCTCTTGTAACAATTCCTGGCAATATCTGGTTTGTGAAGAATCTGTGTGATCGGTTGGTTGGTCCTGACAATGATCAGGTGGCATTGAAAATATGGCCTTAATCTTCGAGCGGCAAAAACTAGGGTAAGTGCGACCTTTTCTAATTGTTAGTAATGTAGCTCGGCACCCTACAGGACTTTGCTGATGAAGTAGACTAGTCTTTTTCCGTCGAATTTGGATTCTTTGATCAAAGTGGTGCTTATACTCTGTTCCTACTACCAGGTGTTTGGTCAAGATAGGGGGAGGATAACACTGTTTTGAATTCTTGGAATGCTTTCTCACACTCATTATTCCAATGGAAACAGATCTCTTTATTGAGTAGGCCAAAAAAGGGGAGGGACTTATAGGCTGAGTTCGCCAGGAAACGAGTCAAAGCTGTGAACCTTCCTATTAGCTATTGCACTTCTTTAAATGTTTGGGGTGTTCTACTATCAAGTATCGCCTTGCACTTGTCTAGGTTTACCTTAATGTCTCTTTCGTTTAGCATGAAGCCAGGAAATTTGTTGGTCGGGATGCCAAAGGTATACTTGCTGGGGTTCAACAGCATGTTGTGCTTCCTTAACTGGTTGAAGACTTCTTTTAGGTTTTTGACATGGTCATCTTCCGATCGAGACTTTGCAATCATGTCATCAATATACACTTCAATAATTTTGCTGATTTGATCTTTGAACACTTTGTTCATCATTCTCTAATACATGGCTCCTACGTTATTGAGACCGAACGACATCATGGTGTAGCAATAGTTGGCGTCATGGGTAATCAAGGCTGTTTTGTCTTCGTTTTCTTTGAGCAGTGGTATCTGGTTGTAACCTGAGTATGCATCCATGAAGGATAAAATTTTGAAATCGAACGCGTTGTCGACGAGCTGGTCAATTCTTGGGAAGAGGTAAGCGTCTTTGTTCAGGTAGGTGTAATCAACACACATTTTCCAAGCTCCACTAGATTTTTTAACCAAGACAGGGTTGGCCAACCAGGTTGTGTAATTGATTTCTTCGATGAACCCGACATCGAGTAGTCTATGTACTTCAGCGTCAATGACTTTATAGAGGTTTGGTCTGAGTTTACTCCTCTTTTGGGCTATTAGTTTTGCTTTCGGGTCAATGGATAACTTCTGACAACAAAAATCAAGGTCGATGCCTGGCATATACGCTGGTTTCCATGCGAAAAGATCTTTGTTGCTTTGGAGGAGTTCAATTAGCTTTATCTTCGAACCCAGGGACATGGTCGCCCCGATGGTTGTGATATGCTCTTCAGTTTTGCCAAGGATCAAATATTCAAGTGCTCCATCTAGAGTGTTCATCCTGCGGGTCATCTCTGGCGTCGAACTCGACCATGTAGCGTTGCTGATTGCTCTTTTCTTTCGGGTTTGAGCTTTTGGGCTGGTCGGGGTCCGTTCCGAGGGGTTGCTTTCTCACACTAAGGGGTTGCCCTTTGTCTTGGAAAGTCACCGCCAACAGCGGATAGAAGCTTATGTTTTATCAACTTCTGGCCAGCTTCTGGTTTCCTTAGACTATTGCTATCTTGTTATCTTTGGCGACAAATTTCATGGCGAAGTGGGGGTGGGAAATGTTGGCGTTGAAGGTGGAGATTACTGTAACAGCCCGTGTTAACCCGGATTGTTAACATACTATCGTATTAAGCCACGCTTAATTAAATGTGGAATAACTTTTTCTTTAATTCAATTATGACGTCATTAACCTTAGCCAACTTGATTACTTAATCAATTTCATAAAATACTGCCTGTATGTAAATTGCAAGACAACTAACTGGAAAACCTTATATATAAATAATAAGTGAGTATCTAAGTCGCAGGACTACAACACATAGCCTGGACCAAAATCCTGATACTTTAATTACAACTTCCAATAAAAGACAATAACAAAACCATGTGGCATGGACAAACCCCATGCTCACCAAATAAGGCAACAATGCCCAATAACAGTCTCAACATAAACTTAACAGAAAACATAAACAACAGTCAAATAATCAGCATCCATCATGTCAGCAAACTATAGGTAAGTCTAACTCAGCTCTGGTCTCCTGCCACCTGAGCCCTCAACATTACCTGAACCTGAAATAAGCGTCCCCAAACGTGGGGTGAGATCTCTAAACAAGAAATCTCAGTAAGACAAGGGGTCCTCAAGGATCTTCCACCCCAAGCTCACTTACATGTGTAATATAAGTTCAAAAACATTATTTACAATATAAGTTCCAAAACTATGCGATGCAGCAGATAATCATGCCATGTGTGTTTATCAAATCTACTGGCCAGAGAAATGCAGGAATACGTCTAAACCCACATGAGTACAAGGAACACCGCTTGCACCTCACCCACAGCCTCGCCATCTTGTATGTGCTACATACTCAGGCTTACCGTATAGGTGGACACCACATGCATATCATAAAAGCACATTGCATATAATAGCTCAACAGCATTTCCAAAACATCAAAGCATGTAACACAGCATGCATAAACCACATCCCCATGGGACATGGTGGAACCACAAAATGGCTAAACCGAGGACACGAAAGCTTACCTTGCAAGCTAGCTATCCAAGCCAAGAGTCCAACCACTCTTACGTCCAAACACAGCAGTATCACAATCTGATATGGACCAATAATACATTAATATTTATGCATCACAAGCATACAACTTAAAGACTACGCCTTTCCTTTACGTTTTACGTCTTAAGGCTTCCAACAAAGCCATAAGCCCTTAATCATATGATTCTGACTTAGTTTATTAATTACAGAAGTTCAACTTCCTTAATCTAGGGTCCACAAACCCCCAATAGCTTACTGTTCACACAACACAGCTACTGTTCTGCGAAATCCCAGGATATCTGGATATCACAGGGAACATATCCGGATATGTCATATCCGGATATCACACTGGCCATATCCGGATATACCATATCCGGATACCCAGTTCCCACATCCGAATATGGATATCCGGATACCATATCCGGATATGCATATCCGGATACCATATCCGGATACTGATATCCGGATATCTGTTCGACAAATATCCGGATATCTCACGACAGAATGCAGTTTCTGCATTTCGTGAATATCCACCCCAAAGATTCAACTTTTAACACATGTACACGTTAAAGCATGCATCTTTAATCTGTTTTAGGTTCATACTCATTATACCTTCTTGTTTACTCATTAAACATGGCCAAGACATCAACTTTAAGCATTAAAACTTAAGATCAAAGGTGAGGGAACTTACCCCAAGCTTGAAACAGAGTAATGTGTGCTCTTGGAGCTCTCCAAAAACACTTCAAACTCAGACCAAGTAGGAGCACGAAAATGGCACCTCCAAGATGGGTTCTTGCACCACAAGATGGCTCCTTGGCACCACCAATGCCAAGCCAAAGGTTCAAGCCACTCAAACTCACCAACTCAGCCCACCAACCTCACACACAGCAGCTGAAACACAGCCCAAGACACTCCTTTCACTCTCACAAGGATGGTCACAAGTGTTTATGAAGAGGAGAGGGGAGGAACCAAGCAAAAAGGGGAAGACTTGGCTTCAAGAATGGTGAGAAAGGCAATGGAACAGTAGCCACCCCTTCAGCCACCCAAAAATCACGTATGAACACAATGCAACCTAGGGTTTTGTGCCTAAGAGTGAGTATTTAAAGGCAATTGGTCTTAACACGCAGTATTAGCCGTAATAGCAACGCAAAAGATCTTGATCCCAAACTTTGGAATCTAGACCTACACATTTTTCTAAGATTTGTCATATTTTTATTTTATTTTTCGGAGCACCTTTCCGGTACGCGCTTTTCCATAGCCAGTATCGGTTCTGGTATCAGATTACATTATTTTGACTTGAAACTTGTTTTACAAGTCCTACATAATATTCTAGTAATTATCATGCGTTCGTTATAATTTTCCGGGATACTTTTCCGGTACGCATTTATACCGAGTAGCAGAACCGGTATCTGCGCTTTCTTCCGAAAAGCGACTTTCAGCATTTTTACTCACTCAGTATAATTATTTAAGCCCAATAATAATTATTAAGGTCAATTATGGAATTATTTCCTAATTATCATAATTAATTCACTAATTACCTTAATTAGCGGTGCGGGTTCTTACAATTACTCTTCTCCCTAGGATGGTGTTGTAAGCATAGGGGGTATCCAGGACCAGGAAATGTACATCAGCATACTTCCAGGTCGGAGGGGTTCCTAGTGAAAATCGCAACTCAATCATTCTAAGTGATTTAGTAATTGTTGCATTGAAAACTGATAGCTCACTTATGACTGGTTTCAAGTTCTTTAAGTCGTAACATAAAGCTTCAAGGCAGGGCAAGAATAGGATATTTTTTGAACTTCCATGGTGATGAAATACACGGTTGACACCGAAGTTGGCAATAATTGTTTGGATAACCAGGGGGTCATTATGCTCGGAGATTATTCCTTCGAGTTCTTTTTTTTCATACACGATTTTTGGTTTTCTGGGTTGTTTTGGGTTTCTGGTTTGGCAATTGGTCTGCCAGAGGTGTCTTTTCCTAGCGTTTGTAGTTTCTCCTCTACGATCTAAGCCTCCAGAAATCATATTGACGAAACTGTGCTTGATTATAGCAGAGGATTCACCCTATTGGTTGCCTTTATTAGTTATCCTTTGGTATTCTTTATTCGACCTGTAGGTTGCTTTTTTCTTTTCGTGGGGGTCTCTGGGTCATCTATGCTCAGTCGGACCCATTTTTCTCTTATCGAGGGATAGACTCTGGTCGGTTCGGTAGTGTCTCTATATTATTGTTTACGGCCTTTTTTTTGAGCTTTTCCTTTGAATCTTCTGGGCGTGCTCCCTTTGATGAACTATTCTTTTTCCATGCACTCGTCGGTGGAATGGCCATGACTTTTGTGAAACTTGATGGGTCCTTTCGGTGTTTCTGGTTTGGTGATATACCCGTGCTCACTTCGATGGTTGGTTTGCATGACTTCTCGGAAGATGCGTGGGTGAGATGCTTGGGATGGAGAGTCGTTGATGTTCTGACTCGAGGGTCTACGGAGTTTTCGTTCTTCATTTTCTCCTAGCTTTTTGCCATTGTCGGGCCTAACATCCAGCCCGAAATTCTCTTCGATTCTGCTGCTCTTGTACTCTTCAACACTCATAAACACTTGGGCTTCTTTCTTTACTTCATCAATGGTTGTCACCTCATATCGTGCCAGTTCATAAGCAAAGGGGCCCGGACGAAGACCCGAAAGGAGGATATGGGCTTGGACCTTGGCATCATGACCAGTGACTAGTAGCGCTTCTTTGTCGAAGCGGTCAAGGAATGACTGACCTAAAGGACTCTCCATGCTGCTAGCATACTTTTTTGAGTGAGTGCACAGACATGGGTGCTAGGCAGCTGGTGGAAAATTGCGTTTGGAACTTATTGTCCAAATTGTCCCACGAAGGTATGCTGCCTGTCAGTAATTTGGTGTACCAGCTAAGGGCTCTCCCACCTAACAACATGGGGAAAGTTCTACACATGAATATGTTTGTTTCACCGTGCAGTGTCATTGCTGCTTCAAACTTTTGGACCCATTCAAAGGGGTCAAAGTCTCCAATGTAGGTGGGAATATTGGTGGGCCTTTAAAACCGAGTGGTATGGGGGTGAGCCGCAGCATGTCGTTCAATGGTCTGTTACACCCGGAGGGGTTTGGTGGTGTATTCTGAATGGCAAACGATCTCCTCACCCGGAGTAGCAGATCTTCTTACGATTGAAAGACTGGGTGTTGCTAGCGGGCATCATTGTGTACTGAATAAGATGGGGCTAGTGCACCTGTTCGGTTAACAGGTTGCTGCCGGGCTACTGGAATCACGTATGAGACTTGAGGTTGAGCTAGCGTCTGATCTGGGGCTTGCAGGGCGTGAGGTTGTGGTATTGGTGATGCTCTCCGGCAAGTATACCGATCGCACAAGTAATAAAGTGATAAATAAAGTTCGTCTCCACAGGGATTGGGATCTAATATCAATTAAACTTTTTCTCAAAGAATGGAAGATTTCAAATAGGGTTTTTGACAAATATTGTCAATTTGATGGAAATTGAATTTTGAAAATAAAAGACTTATTTTTGTATTTTTATTTTGAGAAATAAAACAATAAAAATGAGAAGTGATTTGTAAAAAGAATAAGAAAAGCATTGTAGCCAGGGTTCATTCACCAAATGATCCCCGCTTTTTACTCCGGATTGATTTACAATAATTATTTATATAATCACTCAGATAAATTATCCTCTAAAAAGAGTTAATAGTTAACCCTCAATTCCTTGCAAGGTTAACCCTTTAATCCCATGAGAAACCCCAATTCCTTGCAATGTTTCTCATGGGATCAAGCAATGGGCGCGATAATTTAAGCATCTGCAATCGTATACACGTCTATTCCTAGCACGTATACAGATTGTTATTTTACCCCCTTTCGAGATCAAAACCCCAATATTCCTATCTAGGATTTTGATCCTTAGAATATCCCCAACTATCAGATTGATCAACTCTAACAAAGGGAATATAAAATTCGCACAGAGTAAAAATAAAGATAATTATATAAACCAAAAACCACAAATCAATCCTTCGTATCAAAGGTTCACATATGGATCGTGACCCTGACTACAATAAAAAGATCTAGCCAATCAACATACTGATCGCTGATCTAAAATTCAACATAAACTAAAAATAAAAGAAAAAGAAGAAGAAGATGAAGAACGAAGAACGCGAAGAACTCCACAGCGGTCCCTTTCTTCTCCCGGTCCAGATCTGAATTTGAACCCTGTATCTGTGTTTTTTCCTTTTTTCAGATCTGCAAGTCTGCTGACCTAATTCAGCAAATGTCACATTTATAATATTCTCTTCTCCTTCCAAAAATGCCCTCAGAAAAGACGGAGATCTGTTCCCGCAAACCCGCGCTGGTTGGCGCCGAATTGGCGCACGTTTGCGCCACTTTCCTATTGGCGCTGGTTGGCGCCACTTTTGCACACAAATGGCGCTAGTTAGCGCCACTTTCACTATTCATTGGCGCTAACTAGCGCCAACTTCCTTCCCTTTTAGGCGCTAGCTAGCGCCAGTGCACTGACTTACGGCGCTAGCTTGCGCCATTTCCTTTGTAATTTGGCGCTCCTTTGCGCCAATCTTCTGTGTTATTGCGCTGAGAAGCGCCACTTTCTTTCGTAAATGGCGCTAGGTTGCGCCAAGGTTCTGTCTTGTTGCGCTGAGGAGCGCCACTTTGTTGCTACCTCGCGCCACTTTGATGTCCTCGCTGCAAAGTTCGTAATCTGGTGCAGTTTTTGTGCCAATTTGGTGCTGACCCGCGCCATGCTTGGAACTCATAGTGTGCTATAACCGTGGAAAATTGCATTAACAGGTTTTTTTTTTATAATTCTTCATTTATTTTCCCTGTAAAAATACAATTAAAAGGTGAATATTATTGACATTCAAAGAATCAATATAATTAGCAAATATGTATTTAATTTGCTCTCTTATGACTCAATTCTCGTCAATTTTATCACAGAAAAATCACACTTGCCAGAGGCACATCAAACCATTCCCAGATTTAAACGTTGCTGTCCCCAGCAATGTAAAAGACTTAATCCAGGAAATATTCACTTAATCTAACATAACAATCATAGTCACTCTCAGATTCAATATGCCATATATGCCTGACTCAATATCATGAACTTCTAATAATGCCATCAGCTTCTTAAATATATAAGTCTACATTGATTATCCCTCACACAGATAAATAATGTTCACTCAACACTCAGTGTTTAAGGGTATCATGAGCACTCAATTACTCAAAGCTATAACACTACCATATGCTTGATTATATTCTACAAAATTCTTGAAATTGAAGAATCAAACACATGCATTAATTGATCAAAAGGACTTCACAGGTTGTAACTTTGGCTGGGGTAATAGGTAGGAAAATTTGGATAGTAGCTCAAACAACCAATAGATTGAAAACTGATATTATTTCATTTTTAACAATTTCAACTCAATTGTTTTGCTCCACTAACATTCCCACAGAATTCCGGGAATTCATTCCTTCCTGCCACCTTTTACTCTTTTCCTTGCTTTCTTTTCTTTTTCTCTTTTTCATTTTGCCCTTTCTTTTTTTTTTTCTTTTTTTTAATTCAGGCTCAAAAGGGCTAGCAAGGGAAAATTTCATACAGGTGGGCTATTTTGGCCAAAAGCTAATAAGAACAAAATGCCTTTATCATATCAATCAATGCATGCATTACAGAGAAACAAATCAAGTTCTAGAGTATTACAACAGTGAGGCCTTTCAACAAAAATTTCAGTGTTTAGGCTCAAAACCTCACAGCTATGGTATCAATGTAGACTCAAGAAAATTGACTCCAGACATTATCAGAATTCACAATCTTAATTCAGACAACCGAGCAATCATGCAATCTAATTATGCCTATGCAATGTTATGTCAGAAAGTCATACAATATATTCCAAGAATTTAATCATGTACATTAAAAAGATGAGCACATTTAAACCTGGGATTTGTTCAAAACACACCATTTTTTTTTTTTATAGCACACAAAATAACTAAGAAAATTAAAAGAGTTAGAATATCTCCCCTGATAGAAGAATTGCAGTTCTAAGGTGCAAGCCAACCATTCCCAGATTTAGAGCATTGCTGTCCTCAGCAATAATTAAACCCCAAGAAGGAAGAAAATCCTGCACAATAGAACAAATAGTGGCATATAGAAGAAACTATAATGCACACATTAAAACATCAGAGAAAAATATACCAACACAAAATAACTTAAAAATACGAAACAGAAAAATAAACTAATATACAAGATCTCCATCAGCAAGGAGATAAGATCAGCCCTCCATGTCATCCCCCTCAGCAGTGTGGGATGACTCAGCAAATGAAGGGTCTGGTGGTACTGGTTGCCTTGGTGTATGGGACCACCATTCCCAGATTTGATCCAAACCATGGATCCATGTTAAGAATTCTTTGAAACTTTGATTTTTCCGAGAGATAGAGTCTCGGTGTCTCTTGTCAAATTTCAGCTCCCGGTATCTCTTCCAACTTGTATCAAAGAATTTCACTACTTCCTTTCTTCTTACCTTCTTCTTTGTAGGAGTACGTCTCCTTTGGGGTTTCCTCCCATGTTTATCATCATCCTCATTGAGAATTTTGTGGGTATGGGAAGAAGGATCTTTATCCTTCAAATCAGTCTCTCGTTCCTTCAGTGCTTCAATCACCGCCTCCTTATTACCCCAGAAGATATCTTTTAGAGTTTGAGAAGGCTCCTTCAATTCAACTTTTGAGGCACTATCTTCTTTGTCCTCTTCTTTCTTTAAAACATCAAGATTAAAACAATCATCTTTGGGAGAAGAATATTTTATTGAGTCAAAGACGTTGATGGTAACGGCCTCATCATTCATTCTTAGCTCAAGCTTCCCGTTTTCAACATCAATCAATGCACGAGATGTAGCTAAGAAAGGTCTTCCCAAAAGAAGAGGCATCTCTTTTTCTTCCCCCATATCAAGTACCACAAAATCAGCAGGAAAGATGAACTTGTCCACCTTCACAAGAACATCCTCAATGATTCCACTAGGTTTCCTTAAAGATCTATCAGCAAGTTGAAGAGAAACCATAGTGGGTTTTAGTTCCGTGATCCCCAAAGATTTGCAAATAGAAAGAGGCATCAAATTAATGCTCGCCCCAAGATCACATAGTGCCCTTCTGATTTTTGTATTACCAATTTCAATGGGAATGTTGAAGCTTCCGGGATCACGAAGCTTAGGAGGATATTTTCTTGTAAGGATAGCACTGCACTCCTCAGTAAGTGCTACAGTTTGGCACTCTTGTAACTTGTGCTTCCTTGACAAAAGATCTTTCATAAATTTAGCATAATTTGGCATATTGACCAAAGCTTCAGCAAATGGAATATTAATATGAAGCTTTTTGAAAAGGTCCAAGAACCTGCCATAATGCTTTTTCTGATCATCCTGTTTGAATCTTTCAGGATATGGTGCCATAGCCCTTACATATTCAGGTTTGAGCTCAAACCTCTTCTTTTCAACAACAATAGGAGGCTCTTTTTCTTCACCTTTCTGAATAGGTGTTTGGACATTAGAAGGAATCTCCTCTTCTTTTTCTGGCTCCTCCACCACCTTAAGCTTTTCTGGAGCTCCTACCACCTTACCACTTCTAGTTGTGATAAACATACAATCCTCCTTGGAATTTTTAAATGTGTTACTAGAGGAAGTGCCTGGATTTTTATCAGCAACTTGCTTAGCCAGCTGGCCAACTTGATTCTCTAAATTCCTGATAGAAGCATTCATGTTTTTAGTGGTGGCCCTAGTCTCTTCCATGAAGGCATTGGAGTGTTGGGCCATTTGTCCAACTAACCTTTCCAAATCAGAAGGCTCCTTAGCTTGGACTGGTGGAGGCTGCAAGTAGTTGTTGGAATTGTAATCCAGTCCCGTGCCTTGAGTTCTCCTCTGAAAATTGTTATTTGCAGAAGGGAAATCCTGATTCCTAGGAATGTTTCTTGGTGGAGATCTTTGCTCGTACCATACTCCATTCACTTGCACTTGTTGAGGAGAATCAGAAGATAACAAAGATGAGCATTCATTGGATTCATGCTCACCCTTGCAGTATTCACAAATCACATATGCAACTTGCATAGTGGAAAGTTGCATCTTGTCCAGCCTTGAGGTCAAATTTGCTAGCTGTTGTGCTAACAATTTATTTTCAGCTAGAACTGCATCATTGTTATCCAGGTGTAGAATCCCTCTCTTAGGCTTGGCTGTCAAACCTTCATTTTCATTGGCAGCCATTCTTTCTATTAACTCAAGAGTCTCATTTGCTCTCAAGGATTTGATGCTACCACCTGCTGCACCATTCAACACCATCCGCATTTCAGGTTTACACCCATTGAAAAAGATTCGGACTTGATCACCATTAGTCATGGGGTAATGAGGACATCTCCTCATTAGATCTTTAAAGCGGTTCCAGGCTGCACACATAGTTTCACCCTCAGCCTGAGTGAAATTGGTGATATCATTCACCATCTGGTTATATCTTTCCATGGAAAAGAACTCAGCAAAGAATTTATTTGAAAGACTCTCCCATGATAGAATACTTCTTGCTGGTTGCCTTTCTAACCAATTTAAAGCTTTCCCCTTTAGAGCAAAGGGAAACAGTCTCAGCCTGACTGCATCATTGGACACCTGGGGGTGTTTAGTGGAGTCACAGATCATCAGAAATCTGTCAATGAACCTGTGAGGGTCCTCATCCGCCTCTCCGCCAAACTGAGCTCGCTCTACCAATTGAATATTGGCAGATTTGAGCTCCCAATTGTTGCCCGCTTCTGGATGAACAATGCTTGAATTAGGTCTGTTGAATGCTGGTGTGAGGATTGTATCCATGAGTGGATTGTCCATTTCATTATTGTTCCCAGCCATTGTTTTTGCTTCTTCGAACAGAATTCCCAACTCGTTAAATGCAAGCTTTTTCCGAGCAAGTTTTCTGTTCCTCTTTTCTGCTTTAGTGATCTCCAAATTAAGTGGAAATTCTGGAAGAGTACCTCGCATACAACTTCAGAAAAGAGATCAGTAGCACTGTTCAAATAAAAAAATAAAACAAATAATTGAAGAAAATATTCACAAATATTCACAAATCCAATCTTAAAGATCAAGATTATATGATATCAGAAACGCCAATCCCCGGCAACGGCGCCAAAAACTTGATGCTCTCCGGCAAGTATACCGATCGCACAAGTAATAAAGTGATAAATACAGTTCGTCTCCACAGGGATTAGATCTAATATCAAGTAAAAATTTTCTTAAAGAATGGAAGTTTTCAAATAGGGTTTGTGTGACAAATATTGTCAAATTGAGTGAAATTAAAAATAAAGACTTGTTTTTGTGTTCTTGAATTGAAAAAGAAAACAATACAATTGAAAATTGATTTTTAGAAAAATATGAGAAAAGTATTGTAGCCAGGGTTCATTCACCAAATGATCCCCGCTTTTTACTCCGGATTGATTTATAAAAATCATTTATATAATCACTCAGATAAATTATCATCTAAAAGATTTAATAGTTAACCCTCAATTCCTTGCAGGGTTAACCCTTTAATCCCATGAGAAACCCCAATTCCTTGCAATGTTTCTCATGGGATCAAGCAATGGGCGTGATAATTTAAGCATCTGCAATCGTATACACGTCTATTCCTAGCACGCATACAGATTGTTATCTTACCCCCTTTCAAGATCAAAACCCCAATATTCCTATCTAGGATTTTGATCCTCAGAATATCCCCAACTATCAGATTGATCAATTCTAATAAAGGGAATATAAAATTCGCACAGAGTAAAGATAAAGATAATTATATAAATTAAAAATCACAAATCAATCCTTCATGTCAAGGGTTCACATATGGATCGTGACCCTGACTACAATAAAAATGATCTAGCCGATCAACATCATGATCGCTGATCTAAAATTCAACATAAAATTAAAACAAAAGATAAAGAAATACTAGATGTAGATGAAGAACGAAGAACATCCAATGCCCTTCTCCTCCAATCTTCAGATCTGTCTCTTAACCTGTATCTGTGTTTTTCCTTTTTTCAGATCTGCCAAGTCTGCTGACCTAATTCAGCAAATGTCACATTTATAATATTCTCTTCTCCTTCCAAAAATGCCCTCAGAAAAGACGGAGATCTGTTCCCGCAAACCCGCGCTGGTTGGCGCCACTTTTGCACACAAATGGCGCTAGTTAGCGCCACTTTCACTATTCATTGGCGCTAACTAGCGCCACTTTCACTATTCATTGGCGCTGGTTGGCGCCACTTTTGCACACAAATGGCGCTAGTTAGCGCCACTTTCACTATTCATTGGCGCTAACTAGCGCCAACTTCCTTTGTAATTTGGCGCTCCCTTGCGCCAATCTTCTGTGTTATTGCGCTGAGAAGCGCCACTTTCTTTCGTAAATGGCGCTAGGTTGCGGCAAGGTTCTGTCTTGTTGCGCTGAGGAGCGCCACTTTGTTGCTACCTCGCGCCACTTTGATGTCCTCGCTGCAAAGTTCGTAATCTGGTGCGGTTTTTGTGCCAATTTGGTGCTGACCCGCGCCATGCTTAGAACTCATAGTGTGCTATAACCGTGGAAAATTGCATTAACAGGTTTTTTTTTATAATTCTTCATTTATTTTCCCTGTAAAAATACAATTAAAAGGTGAATATTATTGACATTCAAAGAATCAATATAATTAGCAAATATGTATTTAATTTGCTCTCTTATGACTCAATTCTCGTCAATTTTATCACAGAAAAATCACACTTGCCAGAGGCACATCAGTAGCTACCAATACCACGCCATGTCCTCGGCTATATGCCTATGGGTACTACCCCTGGCGTGTTCATAGAACAACCCACCAAGGTACCCCTTCCAACCATATACACCCGAGACAACCTAGTGTGCTCCTATCCGGATAACACACCACGACCCTGGGTCAACTGGAACTCCCTCTCGGAGACCTATCCAGTGGCAGTCCGGAAACACTTGCCCGAAGGCTAAAAATATCTACTGGCCAGAGATTTGGTACATAAGTACCCACTGTGATAATGCACATGCATGCTCATGCTGTTCTACACTACTCATACACACTTCCTACCGTTGCCATCAACTAGCAAGGTGGAACACAAAAAAAGGGGAACAAGCCCCAGTACCAAGAGGTTACCTTTCTTTTTCCTTTCACTGAGCTCCGCAAAACTCCACTTACAGCTTGATTCTCCGGGAACGCCTCTATCCACTTGATCCAGGACCAAGGGCAATCCACTGTTTCACTGTTCCAAGTCTATGTCCACGTACGGCAACCTGTACAACCATGCACAGCCGTCAGTTTTAGTCACAATATGTCAAAACGCGAAAACGTCAAATTCCTCTTCTCTCCCTCTAAGGTTCGGCCATCATAGGGTTATTTTAGGTTTTATTTTTCTAAATTTTCTTTCTCATTTTATTTCACTTACTTAGGTTACCCAAAGGCTAGTTCAATCGTTGTTTTACGGTTTTACGACTTTTTCGCAATGTTTTGCGAATTATTACACTTTAGGCACATTTTGCCACTTTCAACACTTATCATTTTTACATTGATTCTTCCACATGCCAATCACCACACAACCCATCTAATGACTTTTCCATCACACAACACAACACCAAAGTGTTCTAAAACATCCATTTGCTCAATTGTACATAAATGGCCTAATCTTGGTTAGTCCAAACCAAGGATTTCCACTCAATTCCTATGGCCCACAACTCACATAATCACTTCCTAACATCATATAATCACACTACAATTCACTATACCACACATTAACACAAAACTCAAAAATTCCATTTCATGCATCAATTTTTTTCTAAGTTAAAAATCCATTTTTTTCTCTTAAAATTTTCATTGCATTTCTAGCATTAATACATCATTCTAAGACATTATCATCTAATAGACATTTTCCATTTGAGCTCTCTAACACCACATATCACAAAATCCCTCTTTAGGATCAATAATCACAACTCAAAATTCAAGCAATGAATTGTTGAAATAACTTACCCAATTGCACGGTATATGGCTCCACCTAAGTATACTCCACCATTGGAGCATGAAAAAGCTTCATGAACTCACTTTCTTCCAAATTTTCGGATCTGAGTTTGGTGCAGATCTCCCCAAATACTCAGTTTCAAGGCTCAATAGTGGTACCAATGGGTTCAGAAGGTGTTTTCCATCAAGATTCAAGACAAGAATCGTTGAATTCGGTGGAGAAATGACCAAGTTATGGCCAAAGGAAAATTTGAAGCAAAAATGGTGGAATGGCTGTGATTTCAGCGCACAAGAGGAGAGAGAAAGGGAGGAGAAAGTGGTGATGAATAGTGACTTGGGTGTTTTAAGTGATTTTAAGTGGGAGCGGGTCCCACGCGATTTAAAACTCATCCGAATTTCTCTCCGATTTCACTAAACGTCCGCAAATTCAAAAATTATTTAGAAATTATAATTTTTAATATTAACTAATGTCCTTTAATTATACTCACTCGGATGAATCCGGAGTTTTCCGGTCAGTCGGGGAAAACACTGTTTTACGCTATTGCGCGCGCCATTGGCACGCTTCTCAAAACTGACTTAATTCCATCAAATATTTCCAGAAATCATATTTCCTAACTCTATAAACCATTTATAAATCATATTTGAAACCTAGAGCTCAAAATTCCACTGGCACATTTTACGGTGCAATCTGACTGCGGTATTTTTACCCGCGAAAAACACTATTCACTGATTTTTCTGAAACTTGCCTATCCACTCAATTTTTCGTTCTGAATCCATTTCCAGGCTTATTTTTGTCATCTGAGACCTCCTGCTCAATTTTTACCTTCCTAGGGTTGCGTGTTGGCTAATTACCGTTTTGCCCTTTCTTTGTATTTTGGCCTAATCTTTGGGATTTTCACTAATCCTTCACTTAATTTCTCACTTAACACTTTAATTACTTATTTTAGAATTGTGAGGTGTTATAATCACCCCACCTTTTAGAATTTTGTCCGCAAAATTACATCTTAACGGTCCCGTAACACGGGGTGTAATCGAAAATCTCATTTCTGCGGTATCCATGATTACTTCGTCCTTTACAAACTTGATAACTTTGGGTATCTGACCCCTTAACTCATTATATCTTTCACTGTTTCCTTAAACCACTGTTGCTTTTTCACTCACTGTAGTTCATCATATACTCATTTTACACTTGTCATTTATGGCGCCCCGACCTTCAATTCGCAATACTTTAAGCTCTTCACGGCTTACGGTTACACTTTCACCAATTCATCGGTAATAGACGACCACATTACAATTTGTCTGTCTCACTTCATCTCATTTTCATCTTCATCTGTCTTTCTGTCCCAATGCCGTCCCCAAAAATCTCTAGTTGTTTCCATAATAGACTCTAACTGTTCTCATATATCTTCACACTTTCTTTAGCACTTAACTCTTTTCGCTGTCCTCACTGTTTCAACCATACTCAAACATACTAGTCCTTTCCATTACTGTCACTGCTCTTATGATTTCATTGTTTTCTTAGTTTTCACCGAAGCACATACTTTCTAGTTTCAAGGGCACTTTGTCGTTTCCTACAGTTCCGACTCATGTTAAATTCTATACTTATATACTTTATTTTCCTTGTCACGTGTCTTTATCTCTTCTTAGGTACTTATAACCATATCTTTCTCTTCGTTGTACGAAATTCACAATTCTCACAATAGTTTATCTCTTCAATTAACCCTTTAAGATCTTTTAACCACGCACACTCCTGAATCTTTCCATCTACTAATCATATTCATAATTTACTTCCACTGTTACTATTTTCATTAACTGAACCATCACAACTATATCAACTCAGTCAGCTCAATTCCATACTCAGACCTCTCACGGTCTAAACACAACACTCATCAATGACCTCCATATCGAGGACTCATGCTTAATATTTTCACCCACTAACTATTTTCAACTTTCATTCTACTCCGATGTTATAAATTAACCATATGTTCCACTCATTTATACCACTTTCTCGTAACCATCATCATTTAATCCTGGATGTCAAACTCAAAACACTATTACTTATAGCTTTACTCACTTCCACTAAACACTTTGGAACGAATCAATTTCTGACCCACTTCACTATTATCTGACGAACTATTCAAAATACCATATCTCTCATATACAAGTCCTATTCACTAGGAATCCTTGACACTCAATTATCAAGTCACTTAAAATTTATTCCCTCATTGCCACTACTTATACAATTTACCACCAGTTGGTATATCAGTCTCTCAGAATATTCAAAGTTACCACAAACACTCATCCATACGTCATTAGTACTTAATCAAAACATCATCAACACTGCGCATTTTCCACACACTTCCACCATAAGTGGCATATGCGATTATATATAACACTTCTCAATCTACTTTAACAGCAAAACCAAGCTATTCACTTTTGGTAATCAATTACAACTATAGTTTCCATCTATTAATACACGTTCGTACTTGACTCTATTTCAATTTATCTTTTCCTTAAGGCTAACAATTCATTGTTTTAACCTGAAATCTTGATCATCACTAGCCTTCCTAGAAGGACACTTACTCATTCTGTCAACTTTAACTCACGTTATTATCCCTTTTTGGTCATAAGACGAGGGTTCCAACTAAATTGCTACCTCACTTAGAGACAAAATTTATTTCCTCAGACTTACTTTACACCCACAATAGTGCTTCACTATCACACTTCGAAGTTCTTACACACTAAGCCACAACTCTTATATCCAAATCTGACATACTATTGTCCATTTACAAATATATGACCTCGCATCTTGCGTTAACCATATGGAAAAACTCTCCCGATACAGTGGGTAACAACAGTCACAGGTTTAACCCCTCGAGCTCTTGCTGTCCTAAGGGCCCCAAATGCCATGACCCACCGATCAGAGAATCCACCCATATGATCCATGCCGTAAAAATGACTTACTACTAGCTGTCCCTATTCTAAGGCATCCCCCCAAATGTTCCTTCTTTGAGCATTTACATAAATTATCTCTACCATACTAACTGTTACACCAATGTGGAATACTTCCTCGTTTCTCATTACTCATATCAAATACTACTAGTCTCCGGGAACTTAACCCGCACCGAGATAGCTATACACTCCTGGCACATAGGCCCCCACTGAGATCTCCCTACTATCAAATCATATTACATGCACCCAGTGCACAGAGAAATTTATACTCATAATACATCTGTATATAACAGCAGAATTGGTACTCCGTACACTCCAGATCACACATGGACCCAGTCCATTTGGTGTCTGTATCACCTCTGTATATAACATCAAAACTATTTTGTATTACCACATGGGCTGCCCCCATACTCTTAGTCGTAGTGGTATAATATACACCTGTTACATATAAGTTAATTCATCTTACTCTCTCGTGTCATTCTTCTCACTGGTAGTTTACTTTCGTTTCGGTTACCCCTCTGACCTGGTTTATAACATAATCATGGTTATAATAATCCACATTCTCTTCGTAATTTCGTACACATCTTCTAACTCGTAATAGTTCCTTCTGTCTTGTTACCGTTCAGTCCGTAGTCCATTATCTCTTCCTTGCTTATTCTTCTCACAGATTGTTTACTCTTTTACTTTGACTAATCACTTGCCATGGTTCATAACATAATCCCTAATCCATAATTGCTAAATTTTCTCAAAGTTCTGTACACATCTCAATTTCTCAGTATAAGTTTCACATTTCCCATCACACAGGGATCTTCCAATCATTTCCGTCGAATCACAGATAACTACTTCACCTCAATCCTTGCACTGAATTTTATACCTCAGTTCACTAACAAATCTTATCATTTTCATCTTGAATTACACATTAACTCTCTTGCTGACCACAATATTCCACACTCTCTGCACACTTTACACATCAGTTCTTTCATTAACCTCTTACTTTCGCACTTTATTGTCACTTGGTTCGTATACTAATCACTTGATTTCACATTAAGCTTTACATTCATTCATTCACTAATCATACCATCTCACCTTATTGTTATGCAACAATAACTCACAACTTATGCCACCGTTCTAGTCCATTGCCTGTCACGGCTCACATAACATATGCTCAATACTGTAGAGCAACTCATCAATTTTCCTGATCACTTCCACCCTTGGTGGTTACGGAATATCTCTTTACCTTATAAATACCTTTACTCCGTCTATCACTCCGTATCAAATACCAATATTTTCATAAGTGCACTACTATTAGTAGTACATATACATATACCACCAGATCGAAATTTCTTTACAACTCTCATTACTTTCGTACAATGACTGTACATCTCAACCATCCTGTTCCTTTATCACTGATACGCCTGCCAATCTGAGTCGACCTCCACTAACTGCAATAGTGTCTTCATGGTACATAGATCTTGTGTCATCCATGGCAATTCCTTCACTTTTCCTCATACATATTACACATAATTAGTTCACCTCACTTGTGTTTAGCCAACACTATCTCTTTATGGAATTCACTCCCAGATTTCAATATCTCTCACATTACCAATCTACCAGCATCATACTTTCACGTGGTCAAACCTCGTAGGATTACTCATCACATATTCTATTTGTTTCTCTGCTTGGACCATCCCAATTCATTCAAGTGCACCGCACTTGTCCTGGTCTCATAACTGCTAATCAAACATGACGTGTTTAACTCACGCATACGAATATTTGTTCCCTTTTCTCAATAATTCTTCAGGTTCAAAACCTCTCGCCTTGATGAAGTCTATTCACCAAGACCACTTGTACATAATTGTCTTACTATACTACACATATACTTGGAATTTCACCAATCTCATAAGCTCATCTCTGTTATATGTTTATCTTTCATAGTACTGTAAAGTTCATCTATGATCATATTGTACATATCATAAATTATACACCACTTTTGCTTATAATACACTTTTCTCTTGACCTTCATCGAAGTCAGATATAACATTTATGTCTGTTCTTTTATGCCTTCTAATATTCATACTTGACTGACTGCCGTCCTTTGTCCATGGAGCAGTTAACACTGCAGCCACAACATCAGGCTAAAGACTCACACTCAGTGCTTCAAGGTTACTACGCAGGCTTCTTACGATGACCACAGATGTAACACAAAGGAATGGGTTGATCAGACCCACACTAAGGAATTACATATACAGTAATCGATAAGAATCTACATACAACTATGTAGCACATAACACATCTATATATATTATCAGAGTTCCCTAACAAAACTGCTCTGATACCATAAAATGTAACAGCCCGTTACGTACCGGTATCGTTAACATTAATTATGATATTAAGCGCAGTTACAATCACAGCAGTTCATTTATAAAAATGAGAGTAAACTTTTTCCGATTATTACGCGAACAGTAAAAGTATAAAAAGCGTAATAATAAAAAGCTGTGACCGTAACTGAAACACTAGCGGAAGACTTTCTTAACTATTTATACACTTTATTTTATTACCTACAAGATACTAAGGGGTTCCCATAAACCCACTTAGCCAATTCCTCACTTTTTACGTTTTTACCACTTAACAGGCTTTGCCAATCTGTTTTTCTACGAACACAAAATAAAAATCCAAACTTAAACTACAGGTTATCTTTTTTCCTTATTCACTTAACTTTCTATCAAGCTATCACACACTCAATTCCGAGCTCGTGAGCTCCGGTTATCGCCGTTTGAAGATGGACAAACAACATTGCCTACCAACTCCAAAACAGCCTAAAACCTACAATCTTCATGGAATAAACTGTACCTAACCGCCCAACCAATGGCTCTCAAACTTTTACACCATAAACTAGACACCTCAAAACTCGATTTGATATATCGCACGCTTAATTTGACCAAGTAACGAAGCGGGAATTAATTTCCCAACACAGACCCGAATCTGCCCACTGGTGCTGGCCAGAAACAGGGCAGTGCGTGACAACAGCCCCCATGGGCTGCGCACACCACCAATGAACCTAGGCTTTTGACACAACGTAGGGGACATCTTAAGCTTCAAAATGGCGTATGGCACGTCCCAATCGGACCACTATGGAGAGAGATACGCTCCTCCAAAGTTCACCCAAAAACTGCCAATTCTACAGAAAATTCGTCAGAGTTTCCTTTGTATTTCCAAGAATCCCCAAATTTGCATAACCTGTTTAACACCACTAATACACCTGAAATCCAGCAAAATCCAATGGGTGGCACACACAAGGTCCAACAACGCCTTGGGGCACTTACAACTCAATCCAATATACACTTAAAACATAAACAGTTTACTTTCAATTTCATGCATAAAACATAATATGGATAATCATAAACCTATAATAGGCCTAAAGCCCTTCCATCATATTACATACATCCATGGTACATTTACAACTTTAACTTTAAACTACAAATATTTACATATTACATTTCACTTGCCAAATAAATCCATAAACTAAAATGACATGATATCTAAACTATACACCACTGCTCCACTCATCATCATGCGGACTTCTTGCCCGCTGCTCCATATCCACTGGTACACCCTGAAATAATGCCCCGAGACGGGGTGAGATATATGGATATATCTCAGTAACCAAGAGGTTCTGGAGAAAACTCCGCCCACTGGTTCACTTCGATGTATATCAATAGCATAAAAACAACACCACTGTTATAAAACGGGATAAAGCAAGGGATTTAGAGAAAGGGGGAATATATCAGAACAACTACGACATGCGGGATGGTAGCTACCAATACCACGCCATGTCCTCGGCTATACGCCTATGGGTACTACCCCTGGCGTGTTCATAGAACAACCCACCAAGGTACCCCTTCCAACCATATACACCCGAGACAACCTAGTGTGCTCCTATCCGGATAACACACCACGACCCTGGGTCAACTGGAACTCCCTCTCGGAGACCTATCCAGTGGCAGTCCGGAAACACTTGCCCGAAGGCTAAAAATATCTACTGGCCAGAGATTTGGTACATAAGTACCCACTGTGATAATGCACATGCATGCTCATGCTGTTCTACACTACTCATACACACTTCCTACCGTTGCCATCAACTAGCAAGGTGGAACACAAAAAAAGGGGAATAAGCCCCAGTACCAAGAGGTTACCTTTCTTTTTCCTTTCACTGAGCTCCGCAGAACTCCACTTACAGCTTGATTCTCCGGGAACGCCTCTATCCACTTGATCCAGGACCAAGGGCAATCCACTGTTTCAATGTTCCAAGTCTATGTCCACGTACGACAACCTGTACAACCATGCACAGCCGTCAGTTTCAGTCACAATATGTCAAAACGCGAAAACGTCAAATTCCTCTTCTCTCCCTCTAAGGTTCGGCCATCATAGGGTTATTTTAGGTTTTATTTTTCTAAATTTTCTTTCTCATTTTATTTCACTTACTTAGGTTACCCAAAGGCTAGTTCAATCGTTGTTTTACGGTTTTACGACTTTTTCGCAATGTTTTGCGAATTATTACACTTTAGGCACATTTTGCCACTTTCAACACTTATCATTTTTACATTGATTCTTCCACGTGCCAATCACCACACAACCCATCTAATGACTTTTCCATCACACAACACAACACCAAAGTGTTCTAAAACATCCATTTGCTCAATTGTACATAAATGGCCTAATCTTGGTTAGTCCAAACCAAGGATTTCCACTCAATTCCTATGGCCCACAACTCACATAATCACTTCCTAACATCATATAATCACACTACAATTCACTATACCACACATTAACACAAAACTCAAAAATTCCATTTCATGCATCAATTTTTTTCTAAGTTAAAAATCCATTTTTTTCTCTTAAAATTTTCATTGCATTTCTAGCATTAATACATCATTCTAAGACATTATCATCTAATAGACATTTTCCATTTGAGCTCTCTAACATCACATATCACAAAATCCCTCTTTAGGGTCAATAATCACAACTCAAAATTCAACCAATGAATTGTTGAAATAACTTACCCAATTGCACGGTATATGGCTCCACCTAAGTATACTCCACCATTGGAGCGTGAAAAAACTTCATGAACTCACTTTCTTCCAAATTTTCGGATCTGAGCTTGGTGCAGATCTCCCCAAATACTCAGTTTCAAGGCTCAATAGTGGTACCAATGGGTTCAGAAGGTGTTTTCCATCAAGATTCAAGACAAGAATCGTTGAATTCGGAGGAGAAATGACCAAGTTATGGCCAAAGGAAAATTTGAAGCAAAAATGGTGGAATGGCTGTGATTTCAGCGCACAAAAGGAGAGAGAAAGGGAGGAGAAAGTGGTGATGAATAGTGACTTGGGTGTTTTAAGTGATTTTAAGTGGGAGCGGGTCCCACGCGATTTAAAACTCATCCGAATTTCTCTCCGATTTCACTAAACGTCCGCAAATTCAAAAATTATTTAGAAATTATAATTTTTAATATTAACTAATGTCCTTTAATTATACTCACTCGGATGAATCCGGAGTTTTCCGGTCAGTCGGGGAAAACACTGTTTTACGCTATTGCGTGCGCCATTGGCACGCTTCTCAAAACTGACTTAATTCCATCAAATATTTCCAGAAATCATATTTCCTAACTCTATAAACCATTTATAAATCATATTTGAAACCTAGAGCTCAAAATTCCACTGGCACATCTTACGGTGCAATCTGACTGCGGTATTTTTACCTACGAAAAACACTATTCACTGATTTTTCTGAAACTTGCCTATCCACTCAATTTTTCGTTCTGAATCCATTTCCAGGCTTATTTTTGTCATCTGAGACCTCCTGCTCAATTTTTACCTGCCTAGGGTTGCGTGTTGGCTAATTACCGTTTTGCCCTTTCTTTGTATTTTGGCCTAATCTTTGGGATTTTCACTAATCCTTCACTTAATTTCTCACTTAACACTTTAATTACTTATTTTAGAATTGTGAGGTGTTATACTTTTCAACACAAACCCAAGCATATTGCAACTCTATCACCAAAAACAAATATTGCAGTCACATGCTTTTTATGCAATCATTGGGTTTAACAAGCCTCATTATATTTATATATTTCCATTAAACATTACAAGGATCTCAAATGATTTGGTATTCTCTCTCACAACACTCATATAATCGGTGTTATGAGCATAATCACTCACGTCCAATTTTGAGTGTATGTGAATATAATAGATCGGTATTTAGTTGTAAAACGATTATATTTTTATAAATATTTATTAAAAAAGAAATATTTACATTTTTTTCCAATAAAAAAACTATAAACATATATAGACTTGATTACTCAACCTTATTAAATTGAGGAGAATTTAGTGACGCTGTTGATGTTGGATGACAATAGACGATTGACGATCATTTTATCAATGAAAGTATATAAATTATAGAAAAAATGTTAATCATTTTAAAGATGTAAATTTGTGTCATTTTAAGTGAGAGAAATATATAAATAAAGGAGGAAAGAGAGTGGATAAAAAAATATAAAAGTGTGGGTCCTACCTCTTTGTGAGAGTGAAATGCCACAAAATATATATTTTAAAAGGACAAATATTTTTCCCATAAATTATTATTACTATTCAGTCATGCAAACACCATCCTTTACGGAGCATTGTTTGGTTTCTTCCCGTACATGTGGACACACATTGTATAATAGCATAGGAAAATGAAGAGAAGTAGTCCCAAAAAGAAATACATGCAACTATGCAACTAAAGTTGGCAATGCTTGCATTATTTACAAACCCAAGAAATTGACTAAATACTTGCTCTGAGATCAACACTATTTGCATTGCAGTCGATTATATAGTCATGTACCAGGAAATTGAACTCAACATAAAGTAAAAGAAAAAATAAATAAAAAGAGAAGCAGAGGGTGCCAATTATACCAAATGCATGGAGAATGACTCTTAAAGTCTTTGATGACTCTCTTTAAATGCTGCATGCTTCAGCTGAAACACTTCTAAACCATAACAGACTAACTAGCCTAAGTGATCCGAAACATAAAAATGTCTTGAATGGAAAAGAAAACAGAAAATACAAGTCATGAAAATAAAGAGTAGTCAATTCATAGCATTACACATATGAAGTGAATTATGAAACACTTGGTACAAACCAAAGAACATGCCGATGACGTGATTTCTCAAGAGTAAAATATTTGATGTCGTTATCAGTCAAGCAAATCATCCCGGATTGATTGCCCGCCCTTGGGTCTCCAGCACATGCAAATCTAAAAGCAAAATAAATACTATTTTCTTTAATTAACTCTTCAGAACTATTAAGAGTGACCCTTGACATTACCATGGACTTCACAACGCCAACAAAAAACACGCGGTCCCCCAAATTATCAACCTTGTTCCACTGATTAGTTTCATTACTTGTCTTCAACTTGAATACTTCAACTCCGGTCATCTCAGGCGGGGAAACATATTCGGTGACATTATTCAAATACCCAACATTTTGTGTTTCATAAGCACAGTTAAAGAACATGTAAATGAGGAATAAATCTCCTAATGCATCATCTTTGGCTAGGCTGGCGAAGCCACTACCCCTTTGAAAATGTTGGTTACCAGTTACAGTTGATACTATTCGCGGCGTTGGTGGAAGCATAACTAATACTTTAGGCTTTGGGGGGTTGTCACTCGAATCTTGCAAATCATAAGTCAATATGGAATTGAAAGTTAAAGCATACAATTTAGTATCGATAACTTCCATATCCCTAAAATGAACCCCAGCATCCTTATCTGCTTCAATCGTAGTCCATGACTTGTCAGAAAGTCTACAAAATGTAATGTGGCAAAAATCACTGAAGAGACCAACCAAAAAACAATCCAAGCTATCGGGTTTGGAGGAGGCTACCATTTTTTTCAAGAACAACTTATCATTTTGGAGGGGAGAGTTGGATGGGAAATTCATCACTGATGGGACAAAGATTCTAGCATTAGTTACTGGATTGAAGAAGAAAATGGTTAGACCACGACTACCCACATTAGAATATTCCCTCACAATCATCCATCCTTCAACTGAGCCTCGAATGCTCTGCATTTTCTCAAATAGTGGTGTTTTGGGATAAAGTAGACTTTCTGTCCTCAAGCTGAAAACTGTGGATGATTCCTTATATTTGAGGACAAGCACTGGCAGTTCAGGCAATGAGTGGCAATGCTTGTTTGCAATGGCATTACCAACGGTATCCCTCCAAGGGGTGCATATTTCACGCAATCCAAGGCAATCTTTGAGGCACAAACGCTTCATTATCAGTTCCATGATATCATCTGGGAGACTTGTCCACGTGCACTCATGCTTCTTCTCTTCTTTTTCGCTCAATAATGTTTTATTAGCAGTTGTTCTGCTCTTTAACAAGCTTACTTTCACCTTGTTCCATATGCTTTCAAAGCAGCGTGGTTGAACGAGGGATGAACATGCACAGCTTTTCTCATTATGTGATGTCATCTCTCCAATGGGAAAAGACATCAAGCTGTGCCAAAAAAATATTGTATCTTTGTGTTAACTTAAAAACTTTGTTAAAATCAAAATTGACCAAAAAATACAAAAAAGCAAAACCTTACAAAAAATATTGAGGAAGGAGAGAGCCGTGAAAAACAACAAAAGCACAGAACACCTAGAATGCTCAGAGTGGAACAAGAAGGTTTCTTCATATTAGGAGTGAGATTCTTTTTTATGTTATTTGAATTTGAACGAAAACAAACCTATGTGATATCTGTGACTCCTACGGTTATATTTGTGTCTGGATCAATTTCTATGGGTACAAGAATAATATCAAACATAACCCAATCAATTACAGTTGTTTGATATACCAAAATCAATGACTAAAATTGAAAAAAAAATTATTATTATTCTTATAATGGTATAAATTAATTTAGTTCCTATATTAAATTAGGAAAAAGTATGGAAAATAAGTTGTAGAATGGAAAGAAGAATTAAAATCAAAATTGACCAAAAACATTCAAGAAAAAAAAACCTTGCAAATTGCAAATATGATTTTAATGGAGAAAATATAAATAATAAGAAAATCATTACGAAAAAAGTACGTCAAAATGCCATGAAGGAAGGAGAGAGCCGTAAAAAACAACCGAAGAGCAAAACACCTATATATAATAGTTTTTATAGTTGAACAAGAAGGCTACTAAAATTTAGAATTGACAATCTTTTTTTTTTGGTTATTTGAATTTGAACGAAAATAAAGCTATATGATATTTGTGACTCACTGACTCCTAGTGTTTGTATATAGAATGAAATTAGGAAAATAACTTGCGATTATATATGTGACATATTGATAAGAATAATAACTCTTATACTTAATCTTAATCATTGATTTCAATTTATTAAATAATTGATTTAGTCATTCTCATTATTAATGAGAATAATTCAATTATTAGTCAAGTATAATTAATGAGAATAACCCAATCAAATACAATCATTTGATACACGAAAATCTACGAATAAAAATTGACTGTAAAATTTATTATTCTTACATCGATGTAAATTAATCATATCCCTGTACTAAATTAGAAAAAAAATTCTGTTGTAAATGTCAAACGGCTTAAAACCTTTTTTTGTTTTGTTAAATAAAAAAATAATTTATCTTTTAGTATTCACTTAATTATTTAAAAAATGATATTTTACTCGATCGAATTACAGTTTGCACCCAAGGGCGGACCTACATGGGGGGCGTGCATGGGCGGCCGCCCCCTCTAAAATCTGAAAAAAAATATTTACATTCCAAAATAATACATAGTATGTTTCATTTTTCATAACTGGTGGGTTACTTTAACAAAACTAGCATTGTGTGCCCTTTGGATCTGAAATGAGTTGCATTGATTTCATCTTGTTGATGATCGGTAGTGTTTTTGTTCAAAGCTTTCGATTTCACTTTCTGAGTCTCCTTCTTTTGCTTCATTTGATACCCAAAATCTGTTAGCACGAAAAAGAAGCTTGATACCCATTTTACTGTTGTGGGTATTTTCACTTTCTCTTTATAAAGTTTTGATCTTTTTGTAGTTTAATGTTGTTCGAATGCTCAAAAACCAGAAGAAAGTGAAAGAAAAAAATGGGTATAAAATACTTGTAGTTTGCAATAATTTTTGAAATTTATTTGTTTAGTTTTATGGTGCTTGATAATGGAAGTAGATGGGCCTGTAGTGATGTGGGCATTATGGAACTTTATGATGTTAGTTTTAGGTGCTTGCCTAATTTGGGTTCCACAAGCTTCCCCCTCTTTTTGGATTTATTTTAGTCATGTGATTATATTTGTTATTAAAATTATTTAATGGATGTAGCTTACCAAAAAAAAATAAAAATTATTTATTGGATGCATCTCTTGATATCGTTGTACATGTTTTTTGGTCTAAAATTGTGATTCTCCTACTTTTCATCGTTGACATGGCATATGGCAATGAAATAATCTATATTAAATTCGTCAATTTAATATACTTGTTAAAATAATTTTATTTAAAATCCTATAAGTTGGATTTATTAAAATTTTCGCCCCCTTCATATAATTTTCTGGGTCCGCCACTGTTTGCACCCTTATTAATGTATTTAAAAACAATATATATTTATGCAATAATATTGATTGTAAATTTGCAATCACCCCTTTTGTTCAATTTTTAAAATATACTTGCGAATCATTAATGTTAAAATATATTAAAATAATCTCATAATATCTTAATTATATTTTAGAATAATTTAGGGCGTCTAACATAATCCCTTAAGAACAATTTTATTATTATTTAATCATTTTTTTTGGTAAAAATTATTATTTGATCATTAATTTCGTTAATATTCATATAATTACCCCATCCAGGATACCAAAAAAAAACATGAAATCTTATTTACGAATAAAAAAAGATGACATGCATCATAAAATATCATATCAAATTAACAAAACATATTTCATTCTTGTAATTTCTATCTTCAAATAGTCATCAGTACACTAGATCTACATCACCCAAAAGGCTGAGTAACCATGTTCAATAGAATGACACTTAGGGATTTTTTTTGGTTTCCCAAGGTATCCTCCGGCCGACAGCCGAAGAATAATCCTTTCGAGGCGGGAGATCACATTAAGTGGGTAAACCTCTCCCAACAATACTTGAAGGTTCGAAAGTGGCACCATAGTCAAACTATGGAGGACATACATGGTGGAAAAACAAAAAATTTCGCAGTGGAAGCATAGACCATTTATACACCCCATGTATGAATGCTTTACGTTGAAACGAAATAGGTTTCAGAATTACCTTTTCACTTGTAGGCACAAAAGGATGACTCCCTCCAATGGTGATCCACACGGTTATGGTGTCTTGAGGCTAGGAGATGGTGCAACAAGAGAGAGAAGAGGAACGATTGGAGCTTTAGAATCACTTTCATACATGGAGAGATGTAGCGTCGGGTTTTTATATATAATCCGATCAACCACATCAGCCCATTTTGATTAGGCCCAAAAATTAAAAGATGAGAGGAACTTTCCTTGATTCTCTCCTTTTAATTATGCGCCCCACGTCAGCCTCCTTTAATTAGGCGCACACATTGAATGATGAAACGGACTTTCCTTGATTCTCTCCCTTTAATTATGCGCCCCTTTAATTCCTTTCCTTTCCTCAGAAATTTTGTTGCAACAGTATTCATTTAAATTTCGAATTCAAATGAAAGAGTAGTTGAGAGAATCTTCATCCAATCTCTATTGGTTATTTCTTTTTTAAAATAATTTTAAATTATTCTCAACAACCTAACCTCATGGGATTTAAAATTCAAATTCAAATTTGAAATTCCAATTTGAAATTTAAACTAAAATATAAATTCAATCTTATCTCAATTCGTAATTCGAATTCGAAATTCAAATTTCAAATTTGCCCAAACCTTATTTTGGTCATGTCAACTCTTTGACTTATTATGATTCATGCCTCAATGCCTCTTTGGCCTACCATCATATTTGGGCCCATTAGTGGAGAAAATTGTAAGAACCCCCACCGTTAATTAAGTTAATTAAATGTGGAATCTTATTTGAATATAATTTATGAGTCATAAAGTTAGCAGTTATGAAATTTATGAGTCATAAGGTTAGTAGTTATGAAATTTATGAGTCATAAGGTTAGTAGTTATGGAATTTATGAGTAATAAGGTTAGCAGTTATGAAATTTATTAGTAATAAGGTTAGCAGTTATGGAATTTATGAGTCATAAGGTTAGCAGATATGGAGTTTAAAAGTCAGTCGTTATTTTTTTGTAATTAAGTTGTGTTTTAATTGTGTTTATGGCAATTTAGGGTTGCCATTTTAGAAATTCAAATTTTAGCCTATAAATAGTCTAGTATATCATTTGAAAAATGGAGAGAAATGAGAAGACTTAAATAATTATAATAAGTGATTAAGAATGCTGAAAGTTACTTTTTGGACGAAAAGTGCAGATACCGGTTCTGCTCCTCGGTTTAAATATGTACCGATGAAGTATCCCGGAAAATTATAATAAAAATATGAATGTTCTTAGAAAATTATGTAGGACTTGTAAAACGAGTTTTAGGACAAAATAATGAGAACTGAAGCCAGAACTGATACCGGCTGTGGAAAAGCGCGTACCGAAAAGGTGCTCCGAAAATTAAATAAAAAATATGATAAATCTTAGAAAAATAAGTAGGTTCAGATCCCCAAGTTTGGGATTAAAATGATAAGCGTATCTACGAGAACTAATACTGTGTGCTTAGGACTTGAAGCACTAAAATACTACTTTTACACGAAACCCTAGGCAAAACCTAATTTACATCTGACCTAGCTGCTGGTCAGAATCTCTCCCTTTGTTCCATCGTTTCCTCTCTTCTCTCTTGTGAGTCAAGGGATCATCTTTCTCCCTAGATTCTTCATCTAAACACCGTGAGAGTGTGTGAAATAGCCTTGTGAGGGTGAGGGTCTGAGTTAGGGTTGCTAATTTTGGGAGTCTTGGTGCTGTGATTCGGAGTTGTGAAGGTGAAGCGTCTCTGATCACTATTTTTTGTAAACCTAGGTATGTGTTCTTCATCTGATCATGATTCCCGTTGATAAAAAGGAAGCCCTGATGCGTGAAATTAATTAAAGATGATAATTGGGGGTTGGTTAAGGTTAAACACACCTAAAAACACGTATCAATGTCTCTGTAATCGTTAAATGAGTCATCTTTGGGAATGGTATTTCGCGAAATGCAGAATTGCATCCTGTCGCGATATATCCGGATATCCGTTTCCGGATATTGATATCTGGATACGGGGTCTCTGATATCCAAATATGGATATCCGGATATTGATATCCGGATATGTCCCCGACGAATATCCGGATATTCTGGGTTTTCGAGGAACAGTATCTGTACTGTTCATACTGAAGGCTGTTATGGGTTTGTGGACCCTGGATTGATGAAGTAGAACTTCTTTAACAAATAGTTAAGACAGAACCTAAGGGATTAAGGGACTTGTGGCTTTGTAGAAAGTCTAAATGTGTAAAACGTAAATGGAAATTGTAGTTTTATGACGTGAGTTTGTAGAGTTTAAATATTGACATAATTGATGGTTCAAAACAGATTTTGAATCTGCTGTTTTTGGACTGGGAGCTTGTATGGATTCGTGGCTTGGGTAGTGAGCTTGCAAGGTAAGCTTTCGTATCCTCGGTTTAGCCACCGTGTGGTTCCACCATACCCCTTGGGGGAATGGTTTATATGCATGATGTGCTTATATGCTTTTATATTTGAACTGTTTTAAGTTGTTATGTGCAATGGCTTTTAATATGTATGTGTTGTTCCACCTAGACGGCAAGCCTGAGTATGTAGCGTCATACAATATGGTGGGGCTGTGGGTGGGAGCAAGTAGCGTCTTGCACTGTCTGTAGGATTTAGACGTATTTCCTGCATTTCTCTGGCCAGTAGAATTGATTTGACACACATTACATGATTATCTGTTGCATTGCACTATTTTTAGAACTTATAATGTTAATTATTTTAGAAATTATATTACACATGTAAGTGAGCTCGGGGTGGAAGATCCTTGAGGACCCCTTGTCTTACTGAGATTTCTTGTTAGAGATCTCACCCCACGTTTGGGGCATCATTTCAGGTTCAGGTAATGTTGGGGTTGATACCTCAGGCGGCAGGAGGCCAGAGCTGACTTAGAGAGTGACAATTATCCAAATGCTGGATTTTATTTACTGCTAGTCTGTCTTTAGTTTCAGTTATATGATATTTATATTGAGACTCTCTATTGGCAACGTTGCCCTGTTTGTGTGAGCATGGGGGTTGTCCATGCCAAGTTTGACTTTGTTGAATTTTATGTCCAAGTTGTAATAATGTAGGAACTCATTATATATAAATATGAGGTATTTCAGTTAGATGTCCCTTTTCATTCATATACAGGCGATGTTTTGAAAATGAAATGAGTAATTCAACTTGGTAATTATAATGACGTCATAATTGAATTAAAGAAAAAGTTTTTCTGCATATATTTATTAAGTGTGGCTTAATACGATGAGGTGTTAACAAATCGGGTATACACGGGGTGTTACAAAAACTCTTTCACCACTAATGCCCCAAAAGGGCACATGGATCAAGTGGGCTTGGAGTCCATACTCCAACCCAATTTGATTCATAGTCTTGACAAAGCCCAATAATTCATTTTTGGTCCAAACTTGCTTGCTTTAACTTGCAATAAGAAATAACATTTGTGTGTGACCCATTAGGCCTAATTAGTTACTAACATAAATAAACTTGAACCAGTTAAACTCCTTTAAATACATGATACATTAGCAATGCTCTGTAGCCCCAGAACTAATTAAGTTAATCAAGTGATCTATCTTTCTAATTTGGATATCGTGCCAGCATTATCCCTCACATCGTTATTCACATTTAGTTGAGAGCAAGGATAGAGTATCATCTCTCTTTATTGACTAAATATAATTAAGCTGAAAAGTATTTTCGGAGAATCTTTGAGGATTTCTTTTCTTATTTACAAATATCTTATAATTTATCACTTTTTCTGTAACCCTGGGAATTAAATTTTTTATCTTTTGAATTAAATCATATATATATATATATATATATATATATATATATATATATATATATATATATCCCCAGATCATCACCATCATTTAGTTCCATAGCAATATAAAGATAGATTTAAATTAACTTTTATCAACTGAGCATTAGATTAAGATTTCAACCTAAATAAACAACAGATTGTCAGAGATCTTCTTGATCCCTTGTATTTAAGTACATTAATCATTCCTGATACTCCATGAAATTGATGATATATATAGGGGGTTTATATTTCTGCACCTGTTGTATGCATTGTTGTTAAAATCTCAATTTATCACTATGATTATACGTTTTTACGATTTTTTATCAAAATGATTTTACTAATATTCCAAACATTTTTACGATTTTTTTATATTACGATTTTGCGTTTTAGGATTTTTTTAATCCCCTTCCAATTTTACTTAAGATCTCAATTTTAACAACATTGGTTGTACATGCAGCAGTCAACTACTTGCCATTATATACGTGAAAGCATTAAATGAGAAAAATCATAATCATACAAAAGATGAAAGCATTAAATGTGGGTAATCATAATCATACACATGTCATTGCTGTAAAGCGATTTTACCTATATATATATATATATATATATATATGAGAAAAGTGTTTCTCTAGTGAGCTCAAAATGACGTTGTTTTGGGTTCTAAGATTAAGAAATTATAATAATAAAGACTAATATAACCCTGCAATATATTAAAATTACAAAAATACCTTGATTTATGTTATGTCTGAAAGACAGAGATGTCCGGCCGGTGGCTGGTGTATTTTATATAGGATCTATGTGCCCTTTCTCATGTATCTATGAATGAGATACCTTTGATGGTAGGCTGATCACTGTGCACAATAATAATCGACATAGTCAAGATGTGGGGTGTGTGCACAGTGACAAGCTAAGAGATAGGGTTTTGAGAGTGTGTACCTTATTGGTTTAACCCTTTATTTATAGATGGGTTATCTGATATGAGTGTACTTCTGGGCCTCTCAGGAATATTGTGGGCCCAAGTCCAACTGCTTAGCTGTCTGGATAGGATTGTCATTAATAGGAGATTCACTTCCTTTTGTGTTGTCCTTTATCGATCCTTTATTGATCCTTCTAGAATATGTGCCTTTGTCAAGTCCATAACAATCTCCGTTTCAAAATGATGTCATTTTGAGCTCACTGGAGATAACTTTATCTCCGGTGACTGGAGAAATCTCGTACCTATATATATATATATATATATATATATATATATATATATATATATATATATATATATATATTTATTATTATTATTATTATTATTATTATTATGTGTTGTTCGTTTCTATCGCAATAACTACTACTACATATAAACAATGGGAAAAGTATTTGGTCGAGACATAGAATTATGTCATTTTAACTAAAATTATTATAATCTAATATTGTGTGAGAAAAAGTTACACAATAAAAAATCATGATGGGAAAGATTGAAAAGTTATTTAGAAATTTTTTAAATTTAAATATTAAATAAAACACTACTATTTTACTTGAAATAACAAACATTTTTCCGATAGACCACGTGAGCCCAGTGCTCTTGAAGTGGAAGGTAGGCAACAACCTCGAGTAAGAGAGTAGCCACAATGGCCATAAGGAGAAAGGAAATTGCAGACAAAGCAAAGGAGCAACTATGACTGGCAGGGCCAATGGTATTAATTTGTGTGTGTGTTTCAGCAAAGCTTACAAATGATATCTCTGATGCAATTGTACGTTGACATGGGATTAAGATTTCTATGTATATAAAATTTAAGATTCATTTGTTATGCATTGATCCCAAGCCTTTCTGCCAATGGTCTTCTACGGTGCATTGTCAAATTCCTACAAACCCAAAACATTGTCTTTCCTATGTTGCTAGCTTCTGGATTTACTACCTTAACACATTTCCTTGTTTGTTGGGTTTTGGTTCTAAAACTTAGCCTTGGCATCAAAGGAGCTGCCATTGCAATTTGCATTTCAAATTGGCTTAACATGGTACTACTAGCACTGTACATCAGGTTCTCCTCTTCATGCAAAAGCACTTGGACTGGTTTCTCAAGGGAATCCTTGCATAACATCCCTCAATTTCTTAGGCTTGCTTTTCCTTCAGCAATCATGGTCTGGTATGTTATGATATATGTTACTTAACACCAAAATTTATTTCCATAGATGTATAACAACTTGCATCCAAATTAGCTAATATGAAAGATTATTTGTTTTATCAAACCATGGTAGCTCAGTTGGCGCATAGGAACTGAGCAAATAGGTGTGAAAATATGTGTTTGATCCTCTCCAATACCATCATTAAGAGGGATTTAAAGCCTAAGGCTTTGTTTGGGAGTTTGGAGGGAAAGGGAAGGAAGGAGATCCAAGGAGGAGGGAGGGGAAAGAAGGGAAGGAAATTGGAGGGTATTCCCTTCCTTGTTTGGGAGTTAAAAAATGATAAGGGAGAAAAAATGGAGGGATAATGAGATATTTTTACCATTTTAACCTTTTTTAAAAATTAATATAGTTATTATATTTTAAAAATTAAATTAAATTTAAAATTTATAACAAAATTATTTACATACTTTTCTCACTACTAAAAAATATCATATTTTCAACGAAATTTTTACGTTGCAAATGACGAAAATTTCGTCGAAAATTTTCTCCGATGAAAATCTTTACAAAAATAAATTTTCTATCGGAATTTTCAACCAAATTTAGTTTCCGTCAAAAGTTTTGCCGAAAATGATTTCCTCCATCAAATGTTTTAGACGAAAAAAGAATTCCGTCAAAAATTTTGATGAAATGTTTTTCGTTCAAAATTTCGATGGAAATGTGTTCTAACAAAAATTTCAACGGAAATTGTTTTGTCAAAAATTTATAGGGAATCATTCGAAACTGTCGATGAGATTTAGATTTTGTAAATAATTTTGACAAAATATTTTTTTCCGTCAAAATTCTTCATCGAAATGCTTTTCGTCAAAAAAATTTACGGAAATATTTTTTGTAGAGATTTTTTGACAGAAATATATTTCGTTGAAAATTTTGATGGAAATTTTTTTTATCAAAAAACATGACGGAAATATTTTTCGTACAAAATTTTCGATGGAAATGTGTTTCGTTAAAAATTTTGACGGAATTTTTTTTTGTCAAAATGTTTAACGAAAATGTTTCCATCCAAAACTTTCGACGAAATTTGAATTCTGTAAGAATTTTGATGAAAAATTTTTTGTTACAAATTTTTTATGAAATGTATTTCTTTGAAAATTTTGATAAAAATATTTTTCGTCAAAAATTTCGATGAATATGGTTTTTTGTGAAATATTTTGAGGGAAATGTTTTCACGAAATTTAGATTCTGTAAAAAAAATTGACAAAAAAAATTTTCCTTCAAAATTTTTTATAAAAATATTTTTAGTCACAAATTTTGACTTAATTATTTTGATTCTATCAATAATTTTGATTGAATTTTTTTTCCGTAAAAAATTTATGTAAGATTATGGCAAAATCTGGTTTCGTCTCTAATTTTGTCTTTAGTCTTGACGAAAAAAATATACGTAGATGATTTTCATCAAAAAAATTATCACTATTTTTGATGAAATATTTTTCGTCGATAAATTCTGTCAATATTTGAGACTTTTCTAATAATATCACATTTAAAAATTATTCATATTTATGTAGTTTTCATATTTTAATGCTAATGGTAGATAAGTAGTTTTTATATTTTCCCCCTTAAACCCCAAATTGGGGGAACATTAATTTTAAGAAGAAGAGGGTTTTGGAGGGTTTAATAAAAATCCCCAATTCTCTTCCCCCATTTTTTTTAAACTCACAAACAAGGGAAGGACTTCCTAAAACCCTCCCCTTCTCTTCCTTTTCCTCTAAAAACCACTCCCAAACATAGTCTAAATCTTGGCCCCGTCCCAAAGAGGAATATCTCTCATGGAAGATACATGTGGTTTATCCATAAAAAAATAAAAAAGACTTTGTTTTTTTTTTTTCTAGTGACTAATAACGTGAATAACCGTAAGTGTTAAATGATGCTCTGTGATATTGCCATGTTACAGCCTCGAAGCATGGACGTTTGAACTAATGGTGATTCTGTCAGGTGCTCTTCCTAATCCAAAATTGCAAACTTCGGTGCTTTCTATATGGTTAGTTTTTTAATTAAGGTCTTAAGGTTATGCTATTGTATGTCCTAGATTTTATATGGCTTTACATTGATGTTTCTCTTCCCCAGCTTTAATACATTTGGTCTGTTTTGGATGATACCCTTCGGATTTAGTGCTGCAGCAAGGTTAGTGTGTATACATATTATTATATAGTAGATTATATTTACAAAATTTTTATTTATAAACTTTTACCAACTACATTATATACTCCTGGAAATACACTAGGTTACAGTATGTACTTCTAAAGTATATAGTGTAATTTGTAAAAATTTATAAAAAGAAAAGTTATAAACGGATCCTTCCCCATTATTATATCTTGCAAACTTGATTTTCTTTGAATTTGACTTCCAAACTTAATTATTTTGTGGAAAAGCGAGTTTGTAAATAATATGTACTAAAAACTTTTATTTCAATAGTGATTTTGGTAAAAAAAATAATATTTACATTTGTTGATAAAAATACTTTTACATGTTAATTGTTAGTAAAGCTATATAAATATTGTAAAATAATAATATAATATTAAATTATGAGGATATTTTTGTCAATACACATCTATAACTGGGTTATTCTTCATTGCAAAAGTAATAAAATGTTGCTATGCAGAATTGATTTTGCTCTGAAATTATCAAACATGCTGGCACAAAACCACATTTTTACCCTCAAAGGTGATCCCATATCCTGAAAACGTTTTTCCAAAAATGCTAGTAGTCTTTGATGCTGAACTGTGCTACTTATATATTACTATATCCAAAAATAAATAAATAATGTATATTCATTTAGACTAATCCTGATCAGAAAATGTGCTTGCTATGCCAATCAGGGAAAAATTAGCAACAGACAAAGTGTGTTTGGATGAGTATTTGCATTCCTGATTTTAGATGGTTTTGATTTAGCAAAATTGATTTTGGTTAAAAGAGAGTTTGAAGTGAAATGCTCAACTTTTATCTCAAAAGTAAGTCTATGCAAAACCTACATTTTTTTTCACTTTTAGAAGAAAAACTGATTTTAGTTTAAAATAACCTAACATCCTTTTATTTTTTTCTTTTGCAATATCAAATTTCTGGTTGATAAACTTGTGTTTGAGGCTTTTTGTAACAGCCTGTTACGTACCGGTATTGTTAACATTAATTATGATATTAAGCGCAGTTACAATCACAGCAGTTCATTTATAAAAATGAGAGTAAACTTTTTCCGATTATTACGCGAACAGTAAAAGTATAAAAAGCGTAATAATAAAAAGCTGTGACCGTAACTGAAACACTAGCGGAAGACTTTCTTAACTATTTATACACTTTATTTTATTACCTACAAGATACTAAGGGGTTCCCATAAACCCACTTAGCCAATTCCTCACTTTTTACGTTTTTACCACTTAACAGGCTTTGCCAATCTGTTTTTCTACGAACACAAAATAAAAATCCAAACTTAAACTACAGGTTATCTTTTTTCCTTATTCACTTAACTTTCTATCAAGCTATCACACACTCAATTCCGAGCTCGTGAGCTCCGGTTATCGCCGTTTGAAGATGGACAAACAACATTGCCTACCAACTCCAAAACAGCCTAAAACCTACAATCTTCATGGAATAAACTGTACCTAACCGCACAACCAATGGCTCTCAAACTTTTACACCATAAACTAGACACCTCAAACTTCGATTTGATATATCGTACGCTTAATTTGACCAAGTAACGAAGCGGGAATTAATTTCCCAACACAGACCCGAATCTGCCCACTGGTGCTGGCCAGAAACAGGGCAGTGCGTGACAACAGCCCCCATGGGCTACGCACACCACCAATGAACCTAGGCTTTTGACACAACGTAGGGGACATCTTAAGCTTCAAAATGGCGTATGGCACGTCCCAATCGGACCACTATGGAAAGAGATACGCTCCTCCAAAGTTCACCCAAAAACTGCCAATTCTACAGAAAATTCGCCAGAGTTTCCTTTGTATTTCCAAGAATCCCCAAATTTGCATAACCTGTTTAACACCACTAATACACCTGAAATCCAGCAAAATCTAATGGGTGGCACACACAAGGTCCAACAACGCCTTGGGGCACTTACAACCCAATCCAATATACACTTAAAACATAAACAGTTTACTTTCAATTTCATGCATAAAACATAATATGGATAATCATAAACCTATAATAGGCCTAAAGCCCTTCCATCATATTACATACATCCATGGTACATTTACAACTTTAACTTTAAACTACAAATATTTACATATTACATTTCACTTGCCAAATAAATCCATAAACTAAAATGACATGATATCTAAACTATACACCACTGCTCCACTCATCATCATGCGGGCTTCTTGCCCACTGCTCCATATCCACTGGTACACCCTGAAATAATGCCCCGAGACGGGGTGAGATATACGGATATATCTCAGTAACCAAGAGGTTCTGGAGAAAACTCCGCCCAATGGTTCACTTCGATGTATATCAATAGAATAAAAACAACACCACTGTTATAAAATGGGATAAAGCAAGGGATTTAGAGAAAGGGGGAATATATCAGAACAACTACGACATGCGGGATGGTAGCTGATGCTCTCCGGCAAGTATACCGATCGCACAAGTAATAAAGTGATAAATACAGTTCGTCTCCACAGGGATTAGATCTAATATCAAGTAAAAATTTTCTTAAAGAATGGAAGTTTTCAAATAGGGTTTGTGTGACAAATATTGTCAAATTGAGTGAAATTAAAAATAAAGACTTGTTTTTGTGTTTTTTTGAATTGAAAAAGAAAACAATACAATTGAAAATTGATTTTTAGAAAAATATGAGAAAAGTATTGTAGCCAGGGTTCATTCACCAAATGATCCCCGCTTTTTACTTCGGATTGATTTATAAAAATCATTTATATAATCACTCAGATAAATTATCATCTAAAAGATTTAATAGTTAACCCTCAATTCCTTGCAGGGTTAACCCTTTAATCCCATGAGAAACCCCAATTCCTTGCAATGTTTCTCATGGGATCAAGCAATGGGCGTGATAATTTAAGCATCTGCAATCGTATACACGTCTATTCCTAGCACGCATACAGATTGTTATCTTACCCCCTTTCAAGATCAAAACCCCAATATTCCTATCTAGGATTTTGATCCTCAGAATACCCCCAACTATCAGATTGATCAATTCTAATAAAGGGAATATAAAATTCGCACAGAGTAAAGATAAAGATAATTACATAAATTAAAAATCACAAATCAATCCTTCATGTCAAGGGTTCACATATGGATCGTGACCCTGACTACAATAAAAATGATCTAGCCGATCAACATCATGATCGCTGATCTAAAATTCAACATAAAATTAAAACAAAGATAAAGAAATACTAGATGTAGATGAAGAACGAAGAACATCCAATGCCCTTCTCCTCTAATCTTCAGATCTGTCTCTTAACCTGTATCTGTGTTTTTCCTTTTTTCAGATCTGCCAAGTCTGCTGACCTAATTCAGCAAATGTCACATTTATAATATTCTCTTCTCCTTCCAAAAATGCCCTCAGAAAAGACGGAGATCTGTTCCCGCAAACCCGCGCTGGTTGGCGCCACTTTTGCACACAAATGGCGCTAGTTAGCGCCACTTTCACTATTCATTGGCGCTAACTAGCGCCACTTTCACTATTCATTGGCGCTGGTTGGCGCCACTTTTGCACACAAATGGCGCTAGTTAGCGCCACTTTCACTATTCATTGGCGCTAACTAGCGCCAACTTCCTTTGTAATTTGGCGCTCCCTTGCGCCAATCTTCTGTGTTATTGCGCTGAGAAGCGCCACTTTCTTTCGTAAATGGCGCTAGGTTGCGCTAAGGTTCTGTCTTGTTGCGCTGAGGAGCGCCACTTTGTTGCTACCTCGCGCCACTTTGATGTCCTCGCTGCAAAGTTCGTAATCTGGTGCGGTTTTTGTGCCAATTTGGTGCTGACCCGCGCCATGCTTGGAACTCATAGTGTGCTATAACCGTGGAAAATTGCATTAACAGGTTTTTTTTTATAATTCTTCATTTATTTTCCCTGTAAAAATACAATTAAAAGGTGAATATTATTGACATTCAAAGAATCAATATAATTAGCAAATATGTATTTAATTTGCTCTCTTATGACTCAATTCTCGTCAATTTTATCACAGAAAAATCACACTTGCCAGAGGCACATCAAACCATTCCCAGATTTAAACGTTGCTGTCCCCAGCAATGTAAAAGACTTAATCCAGGAAATATTCACTTAATCTAACATAACAATCATAGTCACTCTCAGATTCAATATGTCATATATGCCTGACTCAATATCATGAACTTCTAATAATGCCCTCAGCTTCTTAAATATATAAGTCTACATTGATTATCCCTCACACAGATAAATAATGTTCACTCAACACTCAGTGTTTAAGGGTATAATGAGCACTCAATTACTCAAAGCTATAACACTACCATATGCTTGATTATATTCTACAAAATTCTTGAAATTGAAGAATCAAACACATGCATTAATGGATCAAAAGGACTTCACAGGTTGTAACTTTGGCTGGGGTAATAGGTAGAAAAATTTGGATAATAGCTCAAACAACCAATAGATTGAAAACTGATATTATTTCATTTTTAACAATTTCAACTCAATTGTTTTGCTCCACTAACATTCCCACAGAATTCCGGGAATTCATTCCTTCCACCTTTTACTCTTTTCCTTTTTCTTGCTTTCTTTTCTTTTTCTCTCTTTTTTACTTGACCATTGTGGAGCTTAGCTCACTTTCTTTACTTTATTTCCAACACTTTCAGTGATTCAATCTCAACCAAGGTAAGTTATATGGATATTGGCTAAGCCATTAATCAGGCCACAGGTCATTTTACAATAAATCAATTCAGGCTCAAAAGGGCTAGCAAGGGAAAATTTCATACAGGTGGGCTATTTTGGCCAAAAGCTAATAAGAACAAAATGCCTTTATCATATCAATCAATGCATGCATTACAGAGAAACAAATCAAGTTCTAGAGTATTACAACAGTGAGGCCTTTCAACAAAAATTTCAGTGTTTAGGCTCAAAACCTCACAGCTATGGTATCAATGTAGACTCAAGAAAATTGACTCCAGACATTATCAGAATTCACAATCTTAATTCAGACAACCGAGCAATCATGCAATCTAATTATGCCTATGCAATGTTATGTCAGAAAGTCATACAATATATTCCAAGAATTTAATCATGTACATTAAAAAGATGAGCACATTTAAACCTGGGATTTGTTCAAAACACACCATTTTTTTTTTATAGCACACAAAATAACTAAGAAAATTAAAAGAGTTAGAATATCTCCCCTGATAGAATAATTGCAGTTCTAAGGTGCAAGCCAACCATTCCCAGATTTAGAGCATTGCTGTCCTCAGCAATAATTAAACCCCAAGAAGGAAGAAAATCCTGCACAATAGAACAAATAGTGGCATATA
Source organism: Gastrolobium villosum (assembly GCA_032173675.1). NCBI lineage: Eukaryota > Viridiplantae > Streptophyta > Magnoliopsida > Fabales > Fabaceae > Gastrolobium > Gastrolobium villosum. The sequence continues at coordinate 359 of JAVKPL010014899.1, read as the reverse complement.
GAAGAAACTATAATGCACACATTAAAACATTACAGAGAAAAATATACCAACACAAAATAACTTAAAAATACGAAACAGAAAAATAAACTAATATACAAGATCTCCATCAGCAAGGAGATAGATCAGCCCTCCATGTCATCCCAGACTCAGCAGTGTGGGATGACCAGCAAATGAAGGGTCTGGTGGTACTGGTTGCCTTGGTGTATGGGACCACCATTCCCAGATTTGATCCAAACCATGGATCCATGTTAAGAATTCTTTGAAACTTTGATTTTTCCGAGAGATAGAGTCTCGGTGTCTCTTGTCAAATTTCAGCTCCCGGTATTTCTAGCAATACGTACTTAGTCAGGCAAACAATA